>MU228414.1:379515-405892 GCA_018584345.1 Thuja plicata | reverse complement strand
ATAATTGCTGTCAAATTTTGAATTTGGTAAGTAATTATTAGTTATTTTCTAATTGAGTTACCTCTAAAGTGTTGATTTATATACTGATTGAAAAACAACTATAACTTTCAAACGGTATAACATTTTTAAATCTAAAAAATGCGTCACATTCTATGCTTTGCCTACTATAAGGGAATTTTTTTTTGAATTTTGTAAAGTTTTCAATGAGTTAAGGTGGTCAGACACGAGAGTTTTTTTATTCTAAAAATGTTGTAGCAGAAAATTCATAATTAATTATGTTTTTGGAATAAAATTACAAAAAAATATGTGTCACATCTAGGCATGAGTCTACTAATTATATATAAAATCTCATAAAAAAAATATTATCATTTGATTATGATTAAGGTGGTCAGACATACACCTACTTATTTTTTCCTAAAAAGTTTGTACTACTACATTGAAATCTATGCTTTTCACCAATCATATTAATTTTTTTTTTTAGAAAAGGCCTAGTAGTTTAGAAACTACATTCAATTTCCTACAGATTCTATTCTTACAACTTTTTGATATTAAGTTGATAGCTAGTTCAAATTTTCACGTCAAGTTGACTAACCCTGATTTGCTGATTTTTCATTCCCTTTTAAGGGCATAGTTTGGCCCCTCGTGATCTTGCACATACCCATTCACATTAAGATTAAATTCCACTTTGATTAATTAATCTCCCTATCTCACCAGAGCGCTAGTAAAATGAGGTTTCGATGTGTCAGTTCGTCCCTTGAGATTCCATGAATCTCCAAGGTGATGAATTCCCTTCTCCACAAACTTCAACATTCATAGTACCATAGAGACACAACATGTTGATCAAGAGTGAAACCTCTTGGGGCTATAGGACCAATTTTTTCATGATATGTTTTATACTTTGGACCAGAATGATAGGGTGGTAAGATTTAGATTTTCAAGATTACCACAAAGTTATGGAAATTATCACGAGTCAAACATTTCGAGTTTGGTGAATATTCTTCATAGTGAAGGAGCCTCAAGCACCACTAGAATATCTCTAGATGAACTTCACATGAATATCGAAGTAGCAACATAAGTATGGTAGAGATAGTACATTGTTGGATATTCATGCAAAATATCACCAATAAGGCATGTTGGATGATAGTGCTGGTATGAGGGATGAACCATGGAGGATTAAATGTCAAAATTGCTAACTTAGAGCTACTATCATCATTCAAATAAGTGACCACATTATTTTATTTACAACATTTTCAGTCAAGGGATGGAACAATTTTAAGTTAATGAATGTTGGGAAGGAATTTTAGCCTTTACAGAGCGTATTTAGTCATTATAATGCTCACACTTCATTTTGTAGCAAGAAAGTTTCAATTTTGTGGTTGATGTTTAAATTATATGTTTTTATTTCCAAACCTAAAAAATTGTAAGAATAAATATTTTTGGGACCACTAAATCTGTGAAAAATGTTGGTAAATGGTTTCAATTGAAAAGAATGTATACTTTAGCCAACATAGCTCCAATTTGTAGAAAAACCAAGTGATTCATGACTGACATAGTTTGTTTCCAAATTGCATATATGTTGATCTATGTTTTCTCTATGAAGGGACAACTCATAACATCATTAATGAGGATCATACTGAAAAAATCAAGAAGGAACATTTGAAATGTTTGCTCATATTTTTGGTTCCAAGATGGAAAGTTGTTACTTGTGGTATGGCGAGTTATGCACATTTATTTCCTTATAGCCCATACGATAAGAATAAATTGTCTTTCAAGAAGGTGATTTTTTTTTAAAAGGTGCATAATGTTTTTTGGATAAGAGATATCATAAGCTTTATCACAAGACGAACATCATTTAACATAAGAATCTAGACTCTATGACATCACAATACAATTTAGTATTGCAACACAACAAAATTCAAAGTTTGAAGTTTGCAATTGCTTGAAAATGTCAACTACACTTTGGTTCAAGAGTTGTAATGGGCTTTGGAAAAAGACATGAGTTTTGTTTGGAATACTGATGTTTGCAGAATGGTTCAATTAATTGAAATTGTTAGTGAGTTGATTAGGCATTGGTTAAGAACAAACAATTTTTAGGGAGGGATGAATTGCAGTCTTTTACTTAAGTCCATTCCAAAATCTTCGTAAAATCCCAACTTTCTTAAAGTGCACCAATGTTATTGGAAAAATTCTAACACTGCCAAGAGTTTTGGTAGCCAATAGGAGAATAATGGTTATGTCCATGTGCAAATTGGACATTTTAGGAGCACTCTACACTTCTTGGGCAAGTGTTCCATATAATTAGGATAATTCAAGCTTGCACATAGATCAATTTTCTATGCACTCAAGATATTGATGGTGGGCCAAAATTCATATTTTGGAGACTATTTTAGTATTTCTCTCCGACTTTGATAGTTGTGCAAAAAACATTAAATTAAGTTTTCTAAGCTTGAGTGACTTTATTTAATTAATTATTTTATAAAATAAATTTCAAAATTTTGAACTATAGAGTTAAATGGATATAGTCGCTTGGAGGATTTTTAAAAAAAACCACAAAAAGGTTCCTTTTCAAAAAAGCATTGAAAGTAATATAAAGAGTTGAATGAGGAGGAAAAGACATTTTTGGTAATTTATTTTACAAACCCTAGTATGGAGAGAGTGAACTTGGTTCATTCTACAACTAAAGGACAAAAACCCTTCAACAACCAATATTATACAAAAAAAATAGACCTAGCTAATCGAGTGGATTCATGCATGATTCATAGGTGTGCTTATTTACATTTTAAAAATCGGGTTAAATGTTGGTAAATTTTAGATAGATTGAAGATTGGAGATATTTTTTCAATGCATTGGACAAATTATAATTAAAGATTCAGTTTGTAGTTCTTGTTGAAACCATTGAAATATTTTAAGGGCAAATTTACCATATCCTCAAGCTTTTAAAAAATATTTGTTTAATTGTGAAGGTCATAAATTATTTATTAAAATTAACATGAGATTTATTTGGACTAGTCATACCATTTTGGGTTGACCATACATATGCAAGAGGAATGATAATTTTTTTTAAAAGGGTTGTGATTATTATGATGGGGGCGACTTCCATCTTTGAAGGCTTAAAAGCCTTCATAAATTTTGTCGCAACTTCAGAATATTTTGGAGGGTGCATGGGGTATCTTGGAGAGAGTTTGGGAAATATTTGAAGTCTTTGACTTCATGTTCAATTAGCCTTTTATAAGGAGTCATAGGAAGTGATCTCTACATGAAATATTTAGTAGCAACATTACTCAAATTATAATAGTAGGCACATGACAACTACAAACTCTATCAACCAACAATTTGAAGAGTAAATTAATCCAACATAGATTAGCTATTGAGACATCTTCAAGTTTTCACTTCATTATAGTTTCTATTTGATGAGCACGTAATTATACTAATTTGGGGAGGAGTGGGGGGGATTAGTACAACAAAAAACTTTTTATTTTTCAACTTAATATCATAAGCATATAAATTAATCTCAAAGTACATTAATTGCACATTAACATTCACATATGAGATTTAACTATCATAGAACACAAGATATATGTCGAAATCCTGGTGGGAGAAAACCACAACAAATTAACATTTTTTAAAAAAATCTTCTTTTATAAAGTTTGTACGCTCACCCTACTAGAGGCACTAACCCCTCATTCAATTTATGAGAACCATTTCCACTAGAGGCATCAACCACTCATTCTATTTGTGAACACTTGCCCACTAGGGGTACCAAACCCTCATTCTATTCATGAGCACTTGCCCACTAGAGGAGCGAAACCCTCATTCAAATTTCTACCTTATCAATGTTGCTTCTACAATAGATGATGGATGATCGTATTCTTTAGAAATGATGCTATAGTTCTCTTCTTCAAATTATTATAATCACCTTCTCAAATTGATCACAAGTCTGCCACAAAATTCTCTTCACATATTTGCTATAATGTTTCTCTTATAGTACCTTTAAATTCTCCTATGAAACTTCTCACAATCTTGCTACACACTTTTATGCTTCTCATAAATATGCTTTTCTAGAATATGACCAATCACATATATCTACTACATCTGCTCAAAACTCTTCATAAATCTCTCAATACAGACCTTCATAAATCTGCAATATTCTTCTATATACTCATCTATAATCTTACTTTTCATCAATATTCTTGGTGTGTAGCCTTTTAACACACACCACACCCTCTCACACTCATTTTAATCTCTATTTATATGAAATCTCTAGGCCCGTTTGTTTGCTGGAATTGACCTGGAATTGAAAAACGGGAATTGGTGAATTGGTATAGGTCAATTCTAATTTTGGTCTAAAATGAGCATTCTGCAATTGCACCTCAGAACCTGGAATTAGAATTGAGGCATGGAATTGGAATTGAGAATTCAATTTTGAGAAGGGAAACCAATTCCCGTTTTCCAACTTCATTTAAGAGACATGTCCTTTTATTTATTATTTGTTGCTTTTAGTTATGACAATAATTATATTTCTTCATTTACAAACTGTACCTCTACTCTTAGCAACTTGCCACCTTTTTGCTAATAATTTCACACCAAATTATCTATCTTTCCATTATAGAATCGTTGACTTTTTTCAAGATTAATCTATGTTCTTTTGAAGTAATCGCTTCAATCTTAATCATTAGTTTGAGTGATTGCATAGAATCTTAATCTTAATCTTAATCTTAATCTTACTTTTTCTTATGTAAGATTGCACCTTTCTCATTCTTGTGTGAGATTGCACCTTTCTCATGATCGATGCTTTTATCATTTCCTTGTTGCTAACTGCTGCCTTTTGTTTTCTAAATAAATCGATTTCTTTTGCTTTGTACTAATCACCATTATTAATTATTTTTCTTTTATTATTTCTATCCACAAGAAATCACTGTATCATACTTTGTTTCTCATAATACATAGGCTTTGGTAATCACGGTGCATTTATTCAAGATTACTTAATCCATATCAGTTTGCCAACTAATATATTTCTGAATCGTACTTCTGTTTCTTACATTCAAATGTCATTACTTTGTATCGCCACCTTTGCCTTGTAACAGACCGCCATTTTAATATAATTAGCATTAATCTTAGTTCTCCATAAAAGATTGGTTTTTTTCCTAAATCACCACCTTTATGCTGCTTTCTAATTCTATTTTATAGTTATCTTATAAAGTTGCTCTTTGTACAGAATCGTTACATCATTAACAAGTGTTTGCTTCTATTGTAGACAATTCTTTTTATGTTGCATATTGTTTATAGTCTATTATTTCTTTATTGTCCTTCACGTGGCTTGTTCAAGTCAACTTCACTTTGGCTAATTGGCCATCACTTGGTGCAAAGAAATTACAATAGCATGTTCCACGAACATTTGCAGTTACAACTAAACTCCCACAAAATTTGTTCTTAGAGATTCTTCAATTTACAATGGTAATTCAGTTTCCTTCTACTTTTGACCTTGGTTGACCCTATAAGAATGTGTTCTTCATTTCTAGTTCTTTTGGATTTTTTAGCATTTCCTTTTACATTGATGACACTTAATCTAACAATCTTGTCCATACTTGTTTGTCATTCGTTTGTCATTACTGATGAGAGTGATGCCTTTGACATCAATGACAATATTTTCAACGCCGTTTGTATGTAGAATGTTTGACGAAATATAAACTTATAGCTGATTAACAAATGAAATAGTAATTTCTGAATTTGAAGCCAATTATTCATCTCTTTGCCAACTATTTGTTAAGCATTATGCTTATGTGCCTTAATTTGCATAATAAGTGTTTTTGAACATTCTCATGTTTTAAAAGAAGAGTTGTAGTTGTTCTTAATCATAAAATTTAGAAATATTGAATGGTTTTCAATGAATTCCACTAACTATTTGATGGAATGCTCGTAAGTTAAAGTTGAAAACATTTTAAGATGTTGAATATTTTTTGGAAGGGACATTATTGTGTGCGGAGAACATTCACCTTCCTCCTTTGTGTGCTTGGTTTCATTTTACAGTCCTTTGTAGATCTCCCAAACCTTGAGAAGCATCTCTTTCATCTGCTTATGTTTTGAAGATCAAGTGTGATCACTAAACTATCCACCTTGGTTTTCCTGTCATTTGTAGACCTTCATGGAGATCATCTGGAGTTGAGTCACATTTTTGTGATTTCAAGGCCTTCTCTCAAAGTTTGAAACCTAGAAATCGCCATCCATTAAGTCTTTAGCTAAGACCACATCACTAAAAAAGGATTACAGTGCAAAACCAAGGTTGGTACTAGAATTGGACTTCAAAATAAAAAATAGAGACTCGGGTGATTGGGCACTATTGTCATTCCTAGATGCTAGTGTCCTCTTGACACATTTTAGTCAGGTTTGTTCATTGAACAATAAACACTTCCAATCATTTCTTGGGGAAAATTTATATATGAATATTGTTCCCCTTGGCTGTCACTTTGTTGACAATTGTTATAGTCTAGAAATTATGCCATATTTGGCATTGGAAAGAATATTTTTGCTTGAAAACAACTAGTTCTAATTCTCATCAGTTGAAGGCTTGTACCTATAGTAGAGTAACCTCCTGCGAGGTCTTTCCCTTGTGTTTGGATGTTATTTATGTTATCATCAGATGGATTGGAGGTAGTTGTTACCCTCATCCTACTCCATGTTCAAGAAATCAGTGGTAGTTCTAACTAGTTTAGCTATGGTATGTCCTGGTGGTCCCACCTCTTTCTTAATTTCCTTTAGCGTTGTTAGCATTGTTTGTTGTGTTTAGGAAGTGGATTTGAAGTAGATGATTCTCTCATTCTACCCTTGTGGCATGTTTGCAAGAGAACATGATCATGGATTAGGACCCAATTTACATTATGGAGAATCTCCATGTTTTTGTAAGAACAACATGGTGACTTCATAACCAGCTGATAAGTCTTTTGCTCATGTCCCCTTGCTAGGAGAAATGGTGATATTGTCTTGTGTGTCTTCATATTGACATGACTTCTTTTGTGCACATTAGCGTACATTATGACATATCGTTGGCATATCTTATTTGTTGGTCATTCTTGCGTCATTCTTTCAAAATAACAATTGTTCACTTAACTATTGCCCAAGTGTGTGGCTAGTACCAATATATTTTTGTATGTGTTTATCTACAAGCTTGCATTGCTTGTTAGTGGTTTCACTTCACCTTGTTTTCTATCTCCAAGATACCAAATGAGAATATTTTTTGTAGGGTGACACAACAAGCAAAACACAAAGAAGACTTAACAAGAACAAAACAATTAACAATGATAAAAATTGACCAAGTTAACTCAAACACAATTATCATCACAATTCATCCATTGTTATATTTTTAGCAATAAAAACCAGAGCTATACATATGTATATTTAAGGCCAAATCAGTATCTCATCAATTTTTTTGTAAGCAAAGCTCCTGATATGGTCACAAACACACAATGCTGTTTGATTATGCCTTTGATAAATCATGTTGTCATCTCATCCATCTCACACTTACAACCTTTGCAATTCTTCCAGAGTCTAGGTTGACTCAAAATATTCTACAAAATTGTATCCAAAAACTCATATCAATCAACACCCAACTCCAAATCATATATAGTAAGAAAAAGATCTCACTTTTAGAAAAACTTCAAGGTGGCTATAGGGGCATAAGAAGAGATCAAAGAAGTTGCACTTTCAAAGGTCTATACAAGCAAAAAAAAGGTGAAAAATCTAATAATATCATAAAATCTTTAGGTTGTTACAAGGAATAAGACTAGCCAGAGAGTTAAAACTCTCGTCTCATGGAAAGTGGAGAGTATAAACTTTGAAAAACTATATAACATAGGGTTAAATCAAATATAAGAGCTTGGGGAATTCAGATTTAATCTCTCGTCGTGATACTGCTAAATGACTTTGATATAATTAAAGCATGCACATTTCAAATTCCCAAGCAAGTAGTGAAGAGATTAAAAGTGCATGTTTAGCACTTTTCCCTATCATTTAGCACTTTCATTTATAACACAACAATGAGCACTTATGACTCATTGGCATACCAACCATCCAAAATTTGCACCTCATTTCACAACTAATCTCATTCAAACTCAAACAAACCAATTCATTTCACTCCCTATTGTTTCCCTCAAACACTATTAGGCCCCTAGCCCTGACTTTAAGATGGGACTACATGCAATTATGCCCGCAACATTCAAAATATATTGTTTTCCTATTTTGGCTCCTATTTTTCACCCCATTCTATACATCAATCAAATTATGCTAATAAATAAGGAATCAAATAAATAACTACAAAAGATAGAAGAGATAGAAAATAGGCATTTATAGACAGAGCACAACACATACACTATACTAGAGTCAAAACCACAAGCTTGAGAAACACTTCAATACACTCA
Source organism: Thuja plicata (assembly GCA_018584345.1). Taxonomy (NCBI): domain Eukaryota; kingdom Viridiplantae; phylum Streptophyta; class Pinopsida; order Cupressales; family Cupressaceae; genus Thuja; species Thuja plicata. Next base: position 397,481 of record MU228414.1, on the reverse strand, counting down.
CTCTCCTACTACACCTTATCTTCTTGATATTTCTATAGCCACATGATGGGGTACCAGAGAGGACGAGAATGCACACAATAGACTCCAAGGACAGGTAAGCAAAGATTATGATGCAACTTCCAAATTCCTCCTCTTGCCCCAAGACCAGTCTAGAATAGAGAGAAGAATATCAACAACGGTTGAAACGAGACTAAGCCATTATGATCTCTTCACTCTTGCATTTATTGTCAATGAGAAATTTCATCCTCTTCTTGACTCTTTAATTTAGATTTTGAAACTATGATTTATTGTTCATTATGCTTCAAATTAGATTTTGAAAGCAAAAGAATCCTTCTACTTAATTACAATAGATTATTTAATCATAGTTTTTCATTTTTCAATATTATAAGTAGATATTCTAGAAAAAGGTCAAAAATTCCAAGATATTGGTTTGCCCTTATTGTTGGTTTCAATCTATACAACTCTATCCATTTATTTGTGTAGGTTAGGCTTCCAGACAAATGCGTCCCCATCCCTAGAGCCCCCATCCTCATTCCCCATGTTGTTTCGGGGATGGCGGGATCCCTAAGTTGTCCTCCTTTTTTGCTAAGTTTTGGGAAACACATGAAATGTATCAAGGATGCGCAAGGACAGCTACCCGTCCCCAAGACGACTAGGCATCCTTTGTAGCTTACAGGCATTCAATTAATGTATAGTAAAAATTTTTATTTTTTTAAATTTTCTCTCTTAAATAGTGTGGAGGTTGCACATGCCCTCCCTTGCCACTCTCAAACCCTAAATTTGCCCCTTTAAAACAAAACAACAATGAGTAAACACATACAAGTTTCTACTATCCCCATTTCATTTTCATTTGTTGTTTGGCATTTCGACACTCCTTACTATGAGGTTCTTGCTATTTGAAGGCTCTTACATGAGTGATTGGACTAATTTAGAGAAGAGATTGGACTAATTTTGTCACATTTTCCTTATTGCTTCAAGTCTAAAACAACTTATCAATTGCAAATTTGAAGTCGCAATAGTATGTCATTAGTTTTAAGTTTTCTAAGTTTTTAGTTCCTTAGTAAGTTTATAAATTGAAATATATTTTCATGGATTTGGTTTCAGGATTTCAACCATAAAAAACCCACAAAATGAGCAATAGTAGTAGTGTCAGTCATGAAGGTAGTGAAAGTGAAATAAAGTTAACACAATACCAGTAAGCCCTTGTACTTTTGAAAATTTAACCTTAGTTGTTATTATAGAAGACTATTTTGCATACCCTTCACCCTTCAAAAATATGCAACATGCCCTTTCAACCCCAAGAAACCATTGCTTGAGTTAGCCACAAATTTGACAACCAAGAGGGGTATTGTACTTTTGAAAATTTAACCTTAGTTGCTATTATAGAATACTATTTTGCATACCCTTCACCCTTCAAAAATATGCAACATGTCCTTTCAACCCCAAGAAACCATTGCTTGAGTTAGCCACAAATTCGACAACCAAGAGGGGTAAAAATACAGGGCCCAATAGTCATTGGAGTTTTCATGTTTGGAACATTGATTACTATGGGAGCTATATTAGGGTTAGAACCCATTCATCAGTTGAGTGGACATGGTGTTAGAGTTTGTGATGATATAGCATTGGAAGGTAGGTTGAAATAGCAAAATTGGTTGGAGTGAGAAAACAATCATTGGTACAACTCACAATAAGAAATTGTCATCTACTAATTTGCATACCTCTTCCAATTTATTAGTTGGAGAGAGTTGTGATAGAGGGAAGAGGAAGGATACTTTAGTTGTAGGTTATAAAAATATAGAAGCGCTAATGAATATGCAACAACGTGAGCAAGCCGATGATTCAGTTGCCAATTTTTTTTATGCCCATGCTATTTCATTTCTTTTGGCAATGCCATCTTATTTCAAAGTTATGTTGAGAGAATAGTTATGAGATTTGTACTCGTCTTAGACTCTACACAGACTCGGCAAGCATGAATCAACTTGGGACTTGGGACTCAATGAAAAAAATCGACGTAAACTCAACAAATTGAAAAAAAAAAAAAGAAATTGGAGATTTTTGAGGATTTAAATTTGTTTCCTGAAAATTTTATTAAATAAACCTTAAAGACACAATTGCATCATCAAATAGAAACTAATTTGATCAAATACACAATTATTCATTGATCACATAAGTATAAATGCAAATTATAGCTTAAAGAAATGACACACTTAGATATATAAATATTGTCAAATGTATACAAAACTCCGTGGAATATGGAATTCATGACATTCAAAGTTTCAAACAACTATAAAAAAAAATTAGATCTAGTCTAAAATATTTTGAAAATTTTGTATGCCTACTCACCCACCCACCCAACGATTCCCTCTCTTGCCTCAAGTTCTGGGCTCGTTGGTGTATTGAATGGCGACACTAGGAATGGCATGAAGTCATTTGTTGGGCTTGACGGGTCTACCTCTTTGTTGAAAGTTGCTTCTCCCCAAGGTGTTACGGGGTTTATGTTAATTGCAACAATCATGGGCTCCATGTGGGTGTTGCCCTTGGTTTGGGTGTCTCCTCTGCTTCTGTTTTTCCCTGGTGGACAACAGAAGGTACCATTTGTTGTTCCTCGGATTGGTTCGGTGGTTGTTACTTTCACTCTTGGCACTCAGGATGGTGGGGTTTCTGCCTCTAGGGTTGTTAAGGAGAGGATTCCCCCCCAATCTGCAGCTACTAGTGGACGAAGCTATGCTCATGCAACCAAATCTACTGCCACTATTCCTCCATAGGTGAAAGCTAGACCTCTTGTATATGCAAAGGCCTCCCCTGTGGTGGTGTGTGGCCCAAAAGTCGTGGATTTCTACCAACGTCGTGGTAGTTTGCAGATTCTTTGGTCTTTGGCCCTCTCTTTCGGACCTGCATTGTTGAGTAACTAGTTCTTGGCAATCCTTAGTTTTTGGTAACATTGAACTTTTCCCTTGTGCTAAAGGGTTTTTTATTGCTTCGTTTTCTTATTCTAAAGATCAAGATTTGGTGTTGAACAAGCTATGGGTTTGGGGGAATCACTTTCTCTCTTTCAAACCCTGGACAGTCACTTTCAACCCTCTTTCTAAACCACTCAATGTGCACTCAGTGTGGGTTCGCCTCCTCAATCTTCCACTCCACTTTTTGGATTTTACTTGCTTTGAGGCCATCAGAAACTCTATTGGTCATTTGTTGAAGGTGGATGAAACTACGACCACAATGGGTCACTCTACTTTCTCTCACATTTTGGTGGAAATAGATATCTCCACACTGCTTCTGGGAGATGTGGTGCTAATGGTTGGAGAGAGGTCATGGACTCAAGCAGTGGGTTATGAGGGTCTTCCCTTCCCTTATCGGTGTTGTTTCTTTATTGGGCATATGGTTACAGACTATTCTCTTTTGTGTCGAAAAGGGGTTGCTACTTGGTGGAAGGATGCAAATGAGGATCATTTGACCATCCACACTTCTGATTCTTCCTCTGAGGACTCCTCACAGGTTGATGATAAGGATGAAAATCCTATTGCAAATCTAAATGATGCACTTGCTACTACTGGGACAACCCCCTCTAACCATGTGAACAACTCCTCACCTTCTTCTTTTGTTCCAGTGCAACTTCAAGCTTTTGTTGTCTTTACACAACTTTCTTAGCACTTTGACCGTTGTGATAACAACTGCTCCAACGGAGTTTCTTTTGTTGTGGATCCTAAGGATAGCATTGCCTAGACAATTGTCCAGAGGTGCAGGAAGAATTGTTCTTCAAACTCTCACCCTTCTATACTTGTGGTGTGAGAGTGGCCTTCCTTTTGGAGGGCTTATAACCTTTGTGCTAAGTGTTCTTTCTTTTTGTCCTTAACAACATCTATTGTGTTGTTGGTGCACTGTCAATGACCTATAATTTTTCTTTTTAACACCTTTGGGTTGTGGTTGTGTAAGGGTCAACACCCTTGTTAGGCTATTTTAATTATAAAAAACAAATATAAAAATAATAACTGCAAGTCAGTGGCTCAGAGGACCCTGCATCATTCCTACAAAGGCGTCTAAGGTAGGTCGTAGATGATGTAGCAAGCATAATTTTTTTAATTATGTATATGTAGAGATTTGCAACAAGGGATATGTATTATGTAGACTATTATGATAAATGATTCATTATTGGCATGTTACATTCTTAGATTTATAGATTGATGAGGTTGGGGAGCAACACCAAAATAAGGTTGAGGGTACATGACGATGGGAGATAGAGAGGGGGACAGAGGAAAAGTGGTAAGGAGAGATAGGTCTAGAGTTCAGGGAAAATAAAGTGACTAAGATAGAGAGAGTGAGAGTACATTGATAGGAGCCTACTGATTATTGAAATTTGACCAAGTCTGAAAAATTTATAAGATCTTCTAAGACCTAGGATTTGCATTATAACTCCTAGAGATATGAAACCTCTCAAACATCTTGTGATGCAGTCAATGATGGATAAACCTCAAGGAGATCGGTCCAAACCTTGCAACCAATATAACACAACGGAAGAAACAAGACAAGCAGCAATAAGATGAGAGGCTCGACCTTTTATTATCATTGAAAATCATTTACAACATATCTGCAACATGTTGTTTCACATGCCAATCATACATGCCAAGCACATGGGCCTGATTACACTCAAAACCCTCACAAATCCTACCCAAGCTAAGCCAAATAATCTTATGAGATCACCTATCCCTTAGGAACAAGTCCATAAGCTTATAAAGTCATCACAACATCAGGTCCGCCTAGAAAATATTACATTTTCCAATAATTGAGAAAATGTATTACAACAAATAGGTCAGGACACAAATCTTTAGGAACAACCTTTAATGAAATAATTAAGAGATGCGATCATAAAATAAATTTGGCCTCAAACGTAACAATGAGTTGGCATGATTGCGCTCGGAAAACCCCACCAGAAGATCAAGAAACCGATCGGAAACACAACAACCGATTGGGAAAATGAAGAACATGACACACACACGAAGAATCTGCCATAACTTATGCACGACAAAACCAAATAAGGTGCGATCATAGGATAAGATCTAGGACAAAGCCAAGAACACACTGTCACAACCGCAACACAAAAGAACAACCACAAATCGAGTGCCAACCAGAACACCAGGCTGATCAAACAAGAAACACAAAATATTTTTGTTTGATGCAAGATTGCCACAATCCTAAGATGCTCTTGCATCAGACACCCCAGGTGAGAAGAAAATGTTCGATAAGAACAACTTATGAACATTTGACAAGACATGGAACATAAATCTCATGTTTTTTTTTTATCCAAACATCCTCTTTATCTGCAACTCTATGTATCTGTACCTCTGCACTATCCTCTGCTAGATCCATCAAGTTACTCCTCTTTGTACTCCCTTTATCATATCTTCTATCAACACCAGAACTCATATCACTACCTCCTCCTTTTTGCATAACTGATCTATCGTTGTTACAAACCTTGATCTACTTAGCAACCAAGGTCTTATGTTGCTTCACCTTACCCTTCTTACAATCTGATACCAACTTGCCTTAATCAAATCTACCTTCAAGACCCTTCTTCTGATCCATACTAACCTCTGTACTCTACTTCTTTGAACAATAACTCTATACCATACTCAAATTCCTTGCACTTCTCCCTTCTACTTCCTTCAAAGGAACTAGAGTAATCTTTTGCCCATCCTTCTCTATTGTGACCAAGTTTCTTCTGTAATCATGAATAACTCCTCTATCAAATTGCCAAGGTCTTCCCAATAGAACATGACAAGCACTCATAGACACTACATCACATAACACTTCATCTCTGTAAGGTCCAATGTTGAAATTAACCAAACATTGCTCTTTCACCTCCACCATGCGATCATCTGAGAACCAACTTATCCCATAAGGATAAGGATGTTTAAGCCTCTTCAATCCAAGCTTCTCTACCATCTCTTCGGAAACCAAGTTATCAATACTACCACTGTCCATAACAACCTTACAACATTTACCTCCTAATTTGCATACAATCCTAAACAAATTCCTCCTTTGTAAAGGTACATGTTCCTTCTTACTCAACATGACTCTCCTAAGCATAAGAGACTCTCCTACCTCGGGTTTTGCTTCATTAATTACTAATTCATCAGTAGTTTGTTCCTCGTGTGCCTTAAGATTGTATTTTCCCGTGTTCTTACTAGACCCTTCAGAACATTGAAAGGCCCTATGTCCTATGCCACCACATTTGAAACAAGTACCCTTGAACTCCTTGCTATCATTCCCTCTTCTAAGTATTCTCTAATCATATTCAACTTCAATGGTGTTCTTCTCTTTTCCATTGTTGCTAGCTTGTTTCTCTCTTCCTCTAGGGTTACTTTTTTCTTCTCTTCAACTTATCTTCTGCTCTCAATGCATATTGATAAGCATCCTCAATAGTAGAAATCCTCAACATACTCAACTCATCCTAAATGTTAAACCTCAGACCATTAACATACCTAGCCACCTTCTCCTTAGATACTTCTTTGTGATCATATCTAATAGTCATCTAATAGAATTCCTCTGTATATTCTTCCACACTCATGTCTTTCTGTCTCAAGTTCTGCAACTTCTTGAACAACTCTAATTCATAATCCTCAAGGATGAATTTAGCTTTTAACCTAGCAATCATTACCTTCTATTTAGTGATTTTTGTTTCACCGTGCTCCTCTCTATCTTTCTGTAATTCTTTCCACCATAAGGCAGCATGACCCTTCAACTTAGTTTGCGCTAACCTAACCCTTTGAGGATCTCTGGTGTCTTCAAGCTCAAAATAGTCTTCTAGTTCTCCAATCCAATCTATCAAATCCTTGGGATGCAATGAATCAGTGAAAATAGAAACATCCAATGACTTTTACTTGTGTCATAGCTCTCAACAACCTTCCTCATCTGTAGGGATCTCAACATTTATAGTCTCAAGATCTTCAACAGCCTTCTCAATCCAGTCAACACATTTCTGATCTCATTCCTCATCTCAACCCTAAAGTCTTCTATTATTTTCTCTAGCCTTCTAAGGTTCATCCTTCTATGCGGCATCTTTCCAATCCTAAGGTGCAACTACTTCTACTGGTGATCTTATTACAAGATGCTTCTCCAACCAGAGATCTATACACCCTCAGTATGCCTTCAACTCTCAACAATCAGTAATAACCCTTCCTAGCCACCTTGCACAAGTCCTCTATGATTGCGAGTCATGTCATCACTTTGCCACCTCACGATCTGTAGATCTAGGGCTTCACAAGTTAGGAACTCGGATCCGCCAACATAAGAATCTCAACCTCACTCTACCTTGCTCAACCTCGCTCTGCCTCGCTCTGGTACCACTTGATGTAGTCAAGGACGAAGAAACCTTAAGGGGATTGGTCCAAACCTTGCAGCCAATATAACACAACGGAAGAAACAAGACAAGTAGCGATAAGATGAGAGATTCAGTGTTTTATTATCATCAAAAATCATTTACAACAAATCTGCAACATGATGTTTCACATGCCAAGCAGACATGCCTGATTACACTCAAAATCCTCACAAATCCTACCCAAGCTAAGCCAAATAATCTTATGAGATAACCTGTCCCTTAGGAACAAGTCCATAAGCTTATAAAGCCATCGCGACATCAGGTCAGCCTTGAAAAGATTACATTCCCAATAATTGAGAAAATGTATTACAACAAATAGGTCAGGACCCAAATCTTTAGGAACAACCTCCAATGAAAGAATTAAGAGATGCGATCATAAAATAAAGTCGGCCTCAAACGTAACAATGAGCTAGCATGATCACGCTCGAAAAAACCCACCTGAAGATCAGGAAACCAATCGGAAACACAACCAACTAGGAAAATGAAGAACACGACAAACACGTGAAGAATCTACCATAACTTATGCGCAACGAAACCAAATGAGATGCGATCATAGGATAAGATCCAAGACGAAGCCAAGAACATATTGTCACGACTGCAACACAAGAGAACAACCACAGATCGACCACCAACCAAAACACCAGGATGATCAAACAAGAAACACAAAATATTTTTGTTTGGTGCAAGATTGCCAAGATCCTAAGATGCTCCTACATCATCTTGCCAATATATAAATGAAATATAACTTAATGTATATGATCTAATGAAGAGAACGAGACTGACTTGAAGACAAAGATGGGGATTTAAATGTTATATTTTACATATATTTAGGGGGCATGTCATACCAAAAAAGCATTGAAATTTTGAGACTTCAAAAAAAATTGAGACTAGACATGTCCAAGTGATAGGACTCATCCAAACTCGACTAACTAGGAGTTCGAGCCCCTAGGACTTGCTAAGGGTGACTCAAACTAGGACTCATCGAGTCTGGGTGATTCCCATTTCTATGGTTGAGAGATTCATTGGTAGTTGGACCCTCTTAAGCACCCTCTGGAGAACAAAGATTTCCTACCTCCCTCCTTGCCAAACAATATTCAAAAGTAAACATGTTGATGGAGGATATGAGCCAAACATGGATTAAGACTTGCTATTCCATTGTCATGGGGATGGGTGGACTAATATTCGACATAGGCCGCTCATTAATATTACGGTTACATGCCTTGCAGTCTCATACTTTCTTCAAGCTATTGATTGTTTTGAGAAACTTAAGGATGTTGATATCCAATTTGCCATTTTGAAGAATGTCATAGAGGAGGTTGTGCCTTCTAATATTGTGCAATTGTGACAAATTCAACTTGCATTGGTAAGTTAATTGGTTTGATAATTGAGAGTATTTACACATATTTTTTGGATTCCCCATTGTCTACATGCTTGAATAATGGTTTGGAAGTTATTGGCAAAATAGATTGGGTTAGGCTATATGTAACCATCATACTTCACTTGCACTAATCTGGTCTTATTCAAAGAAAGAATTCCTCAAACAATCCATAGATACGTTAGCTATTATATTTTGTTAGAGGATGTTGGAGGTGCAAGATGCTCTACAATCCATGGTGTTGTTTGTAGATATTAGAAAAAGTGGGCTCAATCAAAGACAAAAGAGAAAGCAGTGAGAGAAAGAGTACTTAATGACCTTGGTGATCCAGTATCAAGTAAGAAAAATTGTTTGTGTTTGTACTTTGTTTTACTTTAAATATTAGAAGTTTAATTTTGATTTTTTTACTATTAGTAGTGTTAATGCCAAAAATGTCTAAAATTTAAAAAATTTAATTTTCTAAATGTTGCTTCTAGGTATATTTGCTCTATTATATCATTATTTTGGGGGTAATCAAGTATGCAGATATAGACTATCCTATCCTTGGAGAAATCTATAAGACTTTTGATAGCATGCTTGATGAAATAAAGCTATCACTCCATAATAAGGATCCCGAATTGCAATTCTACGAGGAGCACATTAAGCCTACTGTTTCAAAGAGGTGGAAAATGATGAACACCCCTCTTCATATGGTTGCATATGCTCTAAATCTGTAGTGGTATGCACCTAAACCTGGTTGAATGCTTCCTTCTAAGGATGATGAGGTGATGGAGGGGGTTTAAGGCAACCCTTTGTAAAATGTATAGCACCGATGAGGCAACAATTCTTCTAGAGTAGTGGCTTCAATGTTATGATCTTTAGGGTCCTAAATTCAACAAACTAGAGGCTGAGACGAATAAGGCCACTCTTGCATAAAAAAAAACCCCCATGAGATGGTGGAAATTTCATAGAAAGGACACACCAGAGTTGAGTCAACTTGACATTCTTTTTCTCTCACAATTTGACAGTTCCTCTATTGTAGAGAGAAATTGGTCCACCCATGGCTTCATCCACTCCATTTAGAGAAACCAGCTTACCTCATAACAAACTGAAAAATTAGTTGCAATTCACAGTGCCTTGAGACTTCAAGACTAACAAACTATTGAGTATTGAAAGACTCCAACAATATGTTGGGATGTTGATCTTTAAGATGTTAGGCAAATTGATAGGGAGGTGTAACCATGACTAGTTGGACTACCATTAGATGATCCAATTCAAGTAAAGAGTGATAGTGACATAGATTGTTCTAAGCCTTTAGATATTGATATACTGAATAAGGTTTAGTCTCGTAGATTGTTGTATTTTGATGTTTGAGACTATTGTTATACTACTATTGTCATGATCTTTTTACATATTGATAATGTTGTTATTAGTCATGGACATCTCTCTCTCTCTCTCTCTCTCTCTCTCTCTCCCCACACACACACACACACACACATCCCTGCCATCCGAAAAATAGCCTTTGGATTGTCATCCTTGAAACTTGTCCCCTATCAAACCCCTGTCCCCATCCCCAAAGCACCATGGAATCAATCTCTACATAATCATGCATCCCTATGATTAGAGGAAAATAAAGCCCCATCAATCACAATTAATTTTAACCAAAGGCAAGGTTTTACAAGTTACAATATACATGCAACGTGCCCATCAAATGTCAGCAAGAGTGAGCTCCACCATAGGCTTACATTAAAGGCAAGGTTTTACAAGTTACAATATACATGCAACATGCCCATCAAATGTCAGCGGGAGTGAGCTCCACCATAGGCTTACATTGGTTTATATTTGAATTTTGTGGGTTTTATATCACAACAAAATCATGCATCGAGTGAAGTTCTTTTAAGAATTTGTGTATCTTATTGGTCTCTATATCTCATTTTACAGGAATTCACGATGCAAATCTCAGCACTTATATATTATTGGTGTTTCAGTACAACACAATTTCTCAGTTTTGCAAGGTCTTTCATTGATCTACCAAGAGATGAAACAAATATCATTTCAGACAATCTGAAAATCGACAATAATTCTAGTGATCTTAGTCTAATTTATCTGAGTCGATATTATCATAGCCTGGTTTCTGCAATTTTCTAGACAATCATTTCTGCCATAGCAACAAAAATAAGATTTTTTGAAAAATTCAGAGAAAATTTAGATTTTCAAAAAAACGTAAAAATTGTGTAGAAAAAGAGAAAAAATAATTTATTTTTTTTTACTTAAAGGCATTTCCATAGCATAGAGTTATGGAGAGCAAAAAAAAAATAGAGTTTAACTCATGAATTGTAGGAAATAGATTTTTTTGTTTATATTCATATTGCTGATTTCATAGACAAATATTTTGTTAACGTTTTAAGAGGGCAATCACCAAATAGTTGTCTAAATCTGAGATCAAATATTAGCCAAGTCCATGAAGTAACTAAGATCAAAATGAATTGTAGAAAATAGATTTTGTTGTTTACAGTCATATTGATGATTACATGGCAAATATTCAGTTAACTTTTTAAGATGGTAGTCACCAAATAGTTGTATAAGGCTGAGATCGAATATTAGCTAAGTGTATGAAGTAACTGAGATCAAAATTTATTAGACTTTTTACGAGGGCAGACGACAAATAGATGTCTAAGTCGAAAGTAAAATATTAGCTAAGTCTATGAAGTAACTAAGATCAAAATTGATTAGACAATAATCTAGCTACTGTTAGGAATTTATTAAAAATGGAAGCCATTTGAAGTGATCCAAGACTTTCATTGCTATTGAGGCAAGAGTTTTGTAGGGGTAGTTCAATATTTGAGAAACCATATCAAATCATATTCTAGAATTGCAATGCTTTATATTCCATAATGACAATTTGTAAGTCCCTTATATAGGGTAGAATTTAACAAAAGACATTTGTTTAGTTGATGTAAAAGATTAGCAAGCCACTGGTTTTGGCAATACCTAGCTTGCAATTACTACTTTAGGTGGAGACCAGCCTTAATAATAATTAAAATATATTAACTATATATTAAAAATTAAGTATATAAATTAAAAGATTTATATTAGTTTTTATTTTTTTTTATTATATAATTTTTAATATATATTAGTAGTCAATAATAATTTAAATTTTGAAACTACTTTATAATATTAATTATAAATTATAGGGGTTCACTGCTTCCCCATCAAAGTGTCATCTACAATAGTGCATAATAATTATAATTTTAAAATTAATGTATATTAATTATTTTCTTGTTCACATCAGAATCCATGGGGCGGGGCATGCAGAGAGCTCAGGTCATATCGAAGCCATGATTTAGAGCAGATTTGTCAGCTGCTTTGACACTGTAGAATGATTGAGGCCCTTTCAAATTCGGTTGATGACTGCCATTACTCCTCTTACTCCTCTGTTTAGGGTTTTCCAAAGCTCAAGGAAAAAACTAAGGGAAAAAATAACAAATTGTATCCACACTAATTTTGCATTGTATTTTGGCAATTTTGTGAGTCTTTCTAGGGTTTCACAAGTTTTTGCAACAATTATCACTTTCTTTGCCATTTCTTAGGGATTTTAACATGATTTTAATGTGCTTTGAATGCAAAAAGTCATTGAAAATTGGGTCAACGATTTTTTTATGGTAAAAAATCCGCTGGCTCTAGGATTCGCGATTAATCGGGCATAATTGCAATTTTTTCCACATTATTGCTTCTCTAGTTTCTGTATTTTGTACACCATCCTTTGGTTTCAACAGAAACTGTCAATTTTCTTATTACAAAGAAAATTATTCAACCTTTATAACCCTATTGTTGCAGTCTTAACAAAAAGTACAACAGACATACAAAAACTCGCCTGCCTGTTTTTGGTTTACATTATTGACAAAATAAAGGAGGCATTAAAATGGTTAAGTTTCACTAATCTATTGATCAGCCAAAAAGGTGTTCTTATACAGATTACAAACATAGGGGAGTTGGTTCACATAGCTACCTAAAACCAACTAGTTTATACAGATGTAATATACAACCAACTAGTTTATACAGATGTATTATCCTATCAACCTAATTAACATTCTAAATATAAACTATAGTGAAGGTAGCGTAAAACATATTTAAGTGGTATGCTCTGTAGTATTATCTATTAGCTAGACCTCACTATGATGTAATATTTCCAACTTATCTTAAGGATACACAGACAGCTTGTGCAAAACAACACAAACTACAGTCTGCTTTCGAGTATCCTTACCATATTGGATACCAGATTTGACTGCTGATATATTGTTAGGTTGCATTCATTGCTGGAATGGGTATACCAATCAACACCCAACAGTTAACTTTGGATGTGGAAGCATGGTAAAATGGGATCCTTATACAACAAACACATTGTTCAAAATTGTGCCTGTCTAGAGATATACAGAAATGATACCACCAGATCTAGCACCAGGATGGAAAGAACAAAAACAATCATAGTGGAAACAGATATGACCATTTGTGGAAGCAGCGTTGAAGGTTAGCTTGTATCAAATATTTTGGTCACATATAATTATCTGAATTTGGTATATGACTGCACTTAGCACAACCGGTTCCTGTTACACTAAAATGATTGTAAAAGAGATGAAATGGCATGTTTACTTATGCCACAGTTACTGTTCTCTCTTTGAAAAGTATTGCTGCACCTTGTTAATTTTGGGAATGCAATATGGTTGCTAACTTCTACAGCCAAAAAGGCTAATTCTCTTTCCACTTCCTATGTGTATATTTTCGGTTACTGTTCTCTCTTTGAAAGTATTGCTGCACCTTGTTAATTTTGGGAAGGCAATCTGGTTGCTAACTTCTACAGCCAAAAAGGCTAATTCTCTTTCCACTTCCTATGTGTATATTTTGGACTCTATTTCAGTTTCTTCAATCCCTTTATGAACTTCAGTTTCACTATTTGAACTAGAACTGTCCTTGTTATACTCATCCTCTGAATCAAAATCAATACCTTCTGTTCCAGCTCCAATTTCAGTAAATCTATCTTCAGGTTTTAAAACCTCTTTCAGCCCATCCAATATGTATGGCTCCATCAACTTCCAAAGACACATTGCATCCTTGCCTTGACATCTTATTTGAAAGAGGTTTCTTCGCCTCTTTATGACACAATTTATTGACTTTGCTTTTAAGGCCTTCACAATAATTTCACTCTCTTCAAACCTGTAGCTCATTCCATAAAAGACAATATCTCCAGATGCACTCTTCTGTCCTCCATACATGTACCAGTATGCTAAAGTACGAGGAGATAACCAACAGTGTATAAGCCGTGGAACTGCCATCTTTCCCCCTGGTCTGAAATGGTCAGCGTAAAATCGAAAACTATGATGATTGACAGTAGAAAAATGACATGACATCTCCTCAACTTGAATATACAATTGATCCAGTGGTTTTAACCATTCAAGAAATATGTCATATAAATTTGTTTTCAAAACATCACAGAACTCAAGGTTTTTACTGAACTCAAAATGAAGTTCAAAGGTTTTTTTTTTATCATGTGATTCTAACCTAGCACCAGACAACAATATGGCAGTTACAATTTCCCGTTGTTCTGCGGTAAGAGTCAAGCTGAGGCACCTATTAATGTCTTCGTTTACCGGAGTAATAGAATGTTTGATTCTTTCCATCAATGAGGGATCAATATTATATTTTCTATAGCACATCTGATCATACAAGTGCCGTACCTTTGCTTCTTGTCCAGCATTAACATAGCCTTCTAACATAATGTTGCATGTTTTTCCTTTGACACTCATAGCACTATCCTTTTGCAAACCTGTAAAAACTTCCTCAGCTTTCTCTAGCTCACCACATTTTATCAGAGATTCAAGATATAAATCATATGCTTTGCGTTTGGGTCGGCACTTTGTTATACATTGAGAAAACGTGGATTTCACTTTATTGTACATCTGCAAGGACATATACATTTGCATCAAGTCAACATAGGATGACTGCAAAGGCTTCAGACCACTGTCCTCAAATTGCTTCATATAATTTTCAGCATACTCTTTTTCTTGAACATTTGATAATAGCTGAATAATTTTCTCATAAGCAATCAAGCTCATAGGGACCCCTTTCTCCTGCATCTCTTTGAAAATCTCTATAGACTTCATGGGCTTTCCAGCCTTGGCATAAACTTCCATGCGATACACAAAAGGATGAGAAGTTAATTTACATCTAGTGTCAAGGAGCTTTGCCCAAGTCCTTTCTGCCTCTTCTACATCCGTACATTTGGAGCAAACCCTGAGAATTGAGACCAAAAGATCTCCACTTTCCTTGATTGCTGACTGTTTCATATTATTCCTTATGAATTGAATTCTTTCACGATCTATGCAGTCCTGATAACTGTGTAGCCATATTAAGCTTTCATACATTTCTTTCTTTATCGTATACCCTGCTTCTTCCATATTTTGAAATATTGATTCTGCCTGCTTTAAATAATGTTTGGCCGTTCCTCCAGTTCCATGTAAGAGGGCCTTGAAAAGAGATTTCTGTAAGCTGGGACTGGGCTGATAGCCTCCAAGTTGAATCATTTGATTGTATATATTAATGGCTTCATTGACAGATCCTTTATCTGTTGCTTCAATGTATGCCATTATGAGAATTGTAAATGTAGATTCACAAGGAATGTGGTCCCGATTAATTATATCATCAAACACATCACGGCATCTTCCAACTTTCATATCTTTCCCCAGGAAGTCTGCCAATTTAGTTGCAAGGCCAAGGTCAAATTCATACCAGTCTTGCTTGATCATCCATTCATACACCTGAGAATCAGAAGGATGGAAACACAAAGAGGCAGGTACACGTCCCAATCAATATTTTAAATAGTAACAATATTATCTCATTTAAGAAAATGTATAATAAACCAAAGAAACAGCATGGAAAACAGAATATTCCACAAGCGTGCTCCCATTAAGGTATTTCGAAAGACAATAACATTAATTCCCAAATAATAATAAGTAAAAACTACCAGACTTAATTAACAAACTATTCCATTGACATGGTATCAGTACCACAGAAGTGGCATATCTCATACATCATATTAGAAAAAAAAAATTACAAACAGCCAAATGAATGTGTAATATACACCCTTTATTTTTATTTTTTGAAGTTTTCTGTTTTGATGCTTGGATGTTTGCAAGTAAACGAAACACAAATAGGAAATACAGAGATAGTATTTGGAGCAAGGAGATAACAGAAATATATCCAATGCTCAAAATGACAAACCCACAGCTGGAAATTACTTTCAGATTTATTACAAACTGTGGGCAGCAATATATGTTCAATATTATCAATACCCAGATGGCCAAATGGCCTCAATGAACATTACAAACATGCCCATTTAATCTAGTATACAAATCTGACTTTTGTACTTAAACAGCAAACTGGAAACACCAAACTTGGACATCATTCTCTAAAATGTACTCCACATGCCATGAATTGAATATATCTTGGATGTTATGCCCTAGAAGCCTCCTTGTAGCACAAACAAGCACCAAAACCCCTAGGGAAGCCACACCAAGCTGGGAATAGTAGGACCAGCTATAGGAAGGGAGTGGCCAGCAAAATAAAGATTAAATCTGCAATTAAAACCCTCCAAACTCATCTTCTCTGACTCCTCAAGTCTGTACTCGATATTCTGTACTCAAAACTGAAGATGCAAATCAAACAACAAAGCTCAGATGTAGTATTTGTATGAAACCACCAATTAATCTCTAAGTTACCAAGTGCGTGCACCCTGCCCCTGCATCTAGATCCTGGTGCGTTGTGGTTCGGATCCTGGTGCGGGGTGCGCTCGGATGCCCACAGGGAGCGCAATTACTCCCTATGGGCATCCGAGCGCACCCAGGCGCCCAATGCCCAGTTTTTTTATTAAAAAAGTTTTAAAATTAAAATTTCACTTAAACCATGTGTTAAAATAAGAGTTTTTTATTTTTTTTCCCACAAAACCCTAAAACGGCCCTACATGAGGCCATTCATTGTTAAAACATATCATTTTGTTTGCTATTTTGCTCTCTTCTCATTTGGTCTCCATTTTGGCATTTCGAAGGGCAGGTGATTATTTTCGAAGAGGATCGTTCGTAGGGAGCCAAATAGCTTCCACAAAAGAGATCTAAGCGTCTAAGGTAAGCATTTGACCCTATTCTTGAGCCTTTTAATGATTTTGTTTTAGATTTTGATGAATTTTTTCAAGTTTGGGATGAAATTTTTCAAGTTTTTTTTCTAATTTTTTTTTAAGAAATAAAGAAACAAGTTTAGCTCTCTGTTCAAAAGTTTTTGTATCTTTTTTTTGCACTTGTATGCTTGTATTTCTTAGTTTTCTTTTAATTTAAATTTATTTAATTTCTTATGATAGCAAGAAATCAGATTGCAAAAATGGTTGGTAGTGAAAGTTCGGTGGGTGGGAAAGGAACTAATAAATTCAAAATTGATATAGCATCTCTTTTATGGAGACATACCACAAGAATTTCACATTTGGAAGTGTAATTATTGTGATACTAAACCAAAAAATAGCTCATGTTCTCGAGTGAAACTTCACTTTATGGGCCTTGTCGGAAAGCTAAGTTGTCAATTCGGATCCCGGTATGGATGCGGGTTCGAAATTCGTCCAAAAAATTTTTGGGTTGGGTTCGGATTTGTTTTGGGTTCGTCCGTACAATTATTATTATTATTATTATTATTATTATATATATGCAGCAGCAAATAAGTTCATACACCACTATGCTAATAATAAAACAACATAGCAAAATACACCAGCACATATAATGACGTTTTAGTCCAAATGACATAATAAAATGCCAAAATACACCACCATATCAATGTTTTGGTTCAAAATTTAAAAACAATAATGTCAACATTACTAATCAGCCATCAGTGATCAAATATCATAAAAAATCATCATCATTTTGCTGTTGCAGATTAGAAGCAGCAAAAGTTCCACTAGAATCAGTACTAGCAATGTTAGGCTCAGCCTCTGGATCAGCCTCAACATCACTAGGTAGCTCATGATCACCATCATCAAGTGCAAGTGCATCAAAGTGGGCAATCGAATCTTCCAACTTTGCACGCTCTGGTTCAACATCCCAATGCCTTGCCTCCCCTTTTTTGTAAGCATTTTCTTTGTGTGTTGTGAGCCTCAAGTTTGAATGCACAAAGACCAAGTTATCTGCCTTCTTGGAATTTAGTCTA
>MU228414.1:333802-379465 GCA_018584345.1 Thuja plicata | reverse complement strand
GTATGTGCTCCAGTTCCTCTCGGATGATGATGAACTAGCAACCTATCAAGATTTTCAATTTTGAAATTAGAGAGTTAAGAGTTTTGAATAAAAATTTTAAAAATATAAATTCAATATTCATCAACAAAAATTTAGAAATTAGAATCTGAAGAGTTAATAGCTTACTTATGATAAAATTATGATGGAAATGGGTTGTAGATGTTGGTACATTTGTCCATGGAAATACCACCATTTATGAGCATCAGCATTGTTCTTATCTTCAAGAGCATCAAGACCACAATCATCGGTGCTTGCAAAACTCATGAATTCAGACCTCACTATAGGTCGTATGTGCTCGGGAAAGAGTCTTCAAAGGGCTGCCTTGTTCCCGTGAGCAAATTCACAATCTCTATATGGGGCAGCTCTAGTGGTACTCTCCTTGAGGACCGACTGACTATAGAACCTGGGGCTCAATGCAAAGGCAAGGAGATGCAAAGGGGTAGTCATTTTGTTCCATCTCTCTACCATGATTATCTATAGTTCCTTGAAGAAATTTTCTTCGGGATCTTGCTCTCATTTATGATCTTTTTAATATCCTCAATCATGGAGTCTATGCCATCATATACCTCACCCAAGCAAGGCCTATCCATGTCAGTGTATCGGATCATGCTCAATATAGGCTCAGTGAACCTCAAGAGCTACTCAGCACGATCTCACCAGGAGTCATCTAGTATCATTGCCTTTATGGTAGCTTCCCTGTTACTATTAGATTGCCTCCATATGCTCTAATTAGCACTGATTACCATTCTAGACAATGCCTCTTTAACCTTAACAAGGCGTCTCAAAACAATAGTGTTGGAGGCAAAGTGGGTCTCAGCAACTTATTTTAAAATCAAAACAATAATAAATTAAAAATTAAAAATTAAAATGAAGATTAAAATGTCCATATCACAACATAGAAATTTACTAAACTAAACTTAAAGTCTAAATTTCTAAAACATTTTTATATTTTAAAAATAATTTAACTTACCTTCAAGAGCTCCAATTTCAAGAATTGTCTGAATATGGCTTGCGTCATATGGTGGTTTGTGACAAACATTTGGATCTCTTGTGCATCTTCCTACATTTTTTTGTTCCAACCAATTTTAATGTCAATTTTAGCGCCAATTTTTTGCAGCATTAAGTTGAGAGAGTGGACGGCGCAAGGTGTCCAAAACATGTGTCTGAAGCGCTCCTCAACCAATAACCCGGCAGCCCTACAATTCTTGGCATTGTAAGTTATTACTTGAACAACATTTTGAGGACCAACTTGCTCAATGGCTTGGATGGGAATGTTTGCAATGAAAGGACCATCCTTCACCTCCCCTTCACAATCCACAACTTTCAGAAACATTGCACCTCTTGTGAACACTGCAATAACATTGACCAAAGGACGATTTCTCGCATCTTTCCATCCATCGGATACTATGGGCATGCCTATTTCGATCCATGAATCCTTGATGGGCTGCATGAGAGCCTCTACATGGATCACCTCTCTATCCAATAAAGTGGTGCGCACCTTCTCATAACCCGTGCCCTTGAACCCCTTTGGAGCCTCATTAGTTGATCTCACCATTCTTTGCCATTACGGTGAGTGGACAACATTAAATGACAATCCATTTGCATAGATGCATCTGGCTATGTCTCTAGCTTCATTCTGAAATGATATTTCCAAGAACCCCTTTGCTCTCTTATTTATCACCGGTTCTTGAGGTGCACGAAAGAATGGATGGCCCTCTGCAAGTGGTTCATTGGGATTGGAAACTGAAGCCATAGATGATGCTTTTGTTTTGTTTTGTTTCTAGACTTTTGCAAAGGATCCAAAATTTGCATTCCCAGCTGCTTCATCTGCTTGTTTTTACTCTTGTATATATTTGCTCACAATGTAGTTTGGAAGAAGGGTTTTAGGTAGCACCCCATTAACTCTTGGCTTCCATGTACAAAATTTAATGCCTTTATGAGGAATAAAGCACAAATGTGCTTTCACTCTACTATAAGAGCTATAAGATTCCTCTTTGCAATGGCTGCAAATCCACACAAAACCTCCTCCACCTGGCATTGGTTGAACCATTTCCACATATTTCCATAGTGGAGAACATCTGTCTGTTTTGAAGCAGGAGTTTCCGGTGCTAGAAACACTTGCCATTCTATGAATCTACAAACAACACACAAAGCAAAAAACTAAAATGAAAAAAAGAAGATAAATCTAGACTTAGAGAGCTCATTTCATTTTGTAAAAAAAAATGCGAAAAAACTTTTAAAAACAAACAATTAACATAAACAAAACCCTACCTCTTTTATTTATCTCTGTTATTTCCCAGAAAAAGGCTTCAGCCTACAGACAAATTGAATTTGCTAAGATTTGCAGACTTAAACACCCAGAAAAGTTATCTATGTTATCACTTATCTCTGTTATTTCCCAGATGAAGGCTTCAGCTCACAATAAACTCACAGTCGTTTCCTACAGTCGCTGCCTACAGTCGCTGCCCAAGCTTGGAAGTTGGAACACAGTCAAAGGGAATTTGGAAGTTTCTAAATCCGCAAATCAACTTGATATTTCTCGCAGCACAGTCGCTGCCTACATAAAATTGTCCAAACAAAACCTCATAAAACTGTTGCTGCCTTCCACAAATCACAAATGACATATTAAATGACAAGTCGTTTTAGGTTTTGGAAAGTCGAATAGACCTAAAAAGTAAAAAAAACTTTATTGAAAGTCAGCAAAACTGACGTTGGCCCCCAAATTCGCCGGAATTTTGTCCAGGGTCGCACGGTGATTTTAAAAGTCTGTCAAATTGCCTGCAAAGTCGCCCAGGGTTCGAAACAGCGAATGTCTCAGACTGGCGTCGACTTCTGACAAAATTCTAACCGAATTCGAATTCACAGCGAAACGACTTTCGAATTTCGCCTGTTCTAAGCGAATGTGGTAACTTAGATTAAAAAAATGATAATATGCATTAAGAAGAGTTAGAAAGAACAGATTTTGCATCCAAGTAATTTGTACAAGGAACCATTTTCTTTTGGTGAGAAGTCCATGTAGCATGGAGAGTAAAATATACCAATTACATTGTAAGACTTGACTAAAGCAAGAAAACTACAAAAGTAAAGCCCAATTGTTAGGTGTAAAACATAAGAGTGCTCAAGTAGCATATCAAAATGTACAGCAATGCAATAAAATTGACCTGTTGTAATGTTTATTGACAGGGTAGAAGAAGTAGATGTTTTATCTGCCAGTTGCACTAGGAAGCAGGACCATCACAAGCGGGAAAATTTGGAATATTTGCAAGGTATTTCTTTTCCAAAATTTCACCCTTTTCTAGTGGCTAGTCACTGTGTCATCACAAGTCTAAAGGACAGTTGAAAAGATTAGACTACTATCCTCTTCCTCTTATCAGAGAATCCATATAGGTACCCCAGCATGTCACTCAGTTGAGTATTTTGGTGCCACATCTGCTAGTTGGTATTTGTGATTTTCATTGGATGGATTCTTGAAATGCCTTAGTGTGACTTTGAAGATTTTGCTAGTTGTGTGCTTAGTTAACAGGTGCGTGCACCCTACCCACGCATCTGGATTCTGGTGCTTCCGGATGTGGATGTTGGTGAGGGATGCATTTGGATGCGCCCAGGGAGCGCTTTTTCTCCCTGTGGGTGCATCCATGTGCATCCGGATGCACCCACAGGGAGAAAAGGCGCTCCCTGTGAGCAGCTTTGCCACCTTTCAAGATTTATTCACAACATAACTTGCAGCAGCACTCTGGAATTGTCCAATTAAGTATAAATCTTCTATACCCAACTACCTACAGGCAGAAACCTGCGATCTACTCATTGTTGACAGATCCTTTGATTAATTGCTCCAGTGATACATGAACATTGTGCCATGATTTACTGAATATGGAAGGCAAAACACATGTATATGAGATAACTACACAGACAGGAAAAAAAAAGAAAGAAGTTTCTTTTAGCTGAGCATGATCCAGTCTGGTTTGAGTTGCGAGATCTGCATTTTGCAGAGGCAAGCTTGAAGTTGCACAAAATTTGTCTTGGTTTAAGAGATGGTGGCAAGCTGTCAAGTAGGGACATACAAAAGATGGTTCAAGCTTTGCCACAATACAATGACCAATTTGATAAACTTAGTCTTCATGTCGATATAGCTGCAAAACTATCAATTGGCATTTAATATTTATTTTTGGCATTTGGCATTGATCAATGACGAAGTATCATACTATCAAATTATTCAATTCTGTATATTTCTTGCATTTTTTTTTGTATATATATATATATAAACGCGCCCAAAACCCCCCAAAAAAAATTCATGTATCCACATATTGGGTTCTCATACCCGCATCCGCATCCACATCCGGATTCAAACCGGTAACTTAGGCTGTGTGTGAGGTAGATAAGGCAGGCAATTGGCTTCTTTTTGCCAAGTTGCAGCTTGTGGATGCAATCAATTTCCTATTGCATACATTTATAGTATCCCTAATCCTTACATTTCACTAGTATATCCATGCACTTGTCCAGAACTTCTTTGCCCAAACCCTTACTGTCTAGTTTCTGAGCCACATCCAGGAGGCTTTCATTTATAATGGTCCATACAGATTGCAGATTTTCCACTTTATTATTATTTTCCCTGAGGTTTGGGATGGTTTCATGGCTAGCAATTCGTAGGAACTATTAAGTGGGGGTAAGGCTGGGGGTGGGGGTAAGGGTAGGCGTCTATCGAAGAGTCTCTCGGTTGAAGGCAGGAAGGGAAAAGACTAAAAGAAAGGCTGGTAGCTTCCTGGGTTTGGTATGCTTGTCAAATGCCATGAAGCACCACAATAGAGTTTTTAGCAGCTTGAAAATTAGGCATATAGTAGTGTTGGAACTAGGATTGGGTTTTCTGAGGGGTGTGCTTGATTTGAGCAGCACTGAAAAGATCATTGGTAGAAAATACTTGAGCTGGTATGGGAAAACATCTTCAGCTTTAAACTTATGTAGTGGGAAGGAAAATACAATGCTTGAACATAAACTGGCCGTAATGGAGAAAGATGCACTTTAGTGTTGAAAGAAAGCTCTGAACTTAATGTTTTTGGCCTGATGCAAATTCAGATTGAAACTTGAAGGAGGTTTAGGGTGAGCAAAATGCAGCTCTTCCCTCATCATTTGTGATGGGTTGACACTCCTTATCGACAATGGGATTTCTAACAGAAGGGTTCAGTTGTTGCATTTTGACATTTAGGCTTTCTTTGCTTTCCTTTTTCTGAGAAATAAGGCATTCCTCAATCATTGAATGGGCTTGCCTTCTTGGACTTCATGCATGAGGCCTTCCTTTAGAATGAAAATTATAAATTTTCCTGAAGTAAAACAGTGATACTCGTAATTGCCAATAAAAAGAATATTTACATACCTCATTCATAATTTGCAAAAATGAAAATATTCAAGTCTCAAAATGTCATTACACAATGAAAATTCAAATTACAATCAATATGAAATAGTCTTTATATTCTTCTTCATCAAAAGAATCAAGGTCAACATTTGGTTTAATTTCATTTGAGCTACAATTAACTCGATTGCCACTCCCACTAGGTGCTTCAAGTGCAGAAGCTGCCTCTTCTATACAGACTTCGACAAGTTGTTCAACTATAGCATCTAAATCAGCACACTCAAGGGTTAGATCCCAATTATTTGTCACACCCTCATAGTATTAAAGTTTCTTATGTGACAGGAGATGAAGGTTGGAGTGTATATAGACCAAATCCTCTGCTTTTTTTTGCACCCAAATGGTTACGCTTGACGAAGTGGATGGAGTATGTACTCCAATTCTGCTCAGCTGAAGAACTTGCAACTTGTTGAATTTGCACAACATTTAGTATTTAATTTTATAAATTCAAAACATCAAGCATAAATTATAAAATTATATTATTATAAAATTAAAATATAATATATAGATTAATATCATCAAATGAAAAATGAGAAAAATTAAAAATAAAAAGATACATACTTGAGAGAATTTTAATTGTAAGAGGTTGCAAGCAGTGTTGCCCCGAGTTTCCAGGACGGCAAATTTTTTTGCCAAGTTTGGGGATGGCAAGGGACGGCAAAGGGGACAGCTATATAAATATAGGGAAATTTTAAAAATATAGGGAAATTTGGATAATAGATACTGACATAGTAGTGTCGTGTGGGCAGAAGGTTGGAACGGGAGCCAAACCAGCTATGCGGTTACTTAGCACACATTGGAGGTGTTTAATGCCAAGTTGGGAGTTGGTGCACGGCCCGAGCACAATTTAACATCAGTCGACATGCTATGAACCACCACGCACAGGCATACGGGTCGGCAGAGACAACACTACCATATAATGTGGCTAGCAGGAGGCTTTTATAGGGCTGCAACTGTCACAAAGGATGCCATACAACGTCTAGTAAGACCAGTTCAGCCACTCACATTTTCCTCTCATTTTGTATTTGTCGAGAGGTAATTGAACGACACCAGCAAGTCCATCAATGCCACCCCTTTTATTGATTCAGTCTATTCCAGGCGTTTGATTATCAGGTGCACGATTTTATTTGGGATTCATTCTGGTTATTGAATTGAGGAAACATTGTTTGTAATGCAATTATAGTTTACATAAATGCTGGCTTTGGTCATTTGATGAGTAATATCCAAAATTAGTGGCATAGTTCATTTGGTATTAATGCATTTCCTTTCATATACAGAAAAAGTTGAACAAAGAGAGTTACACTTATTTATCTTGCAAGAATTAGCAAAGTATCGTTTTCCAGAATTCAGAATTTTTGCAGTCCCTTTTACAAACAGCCAGTTAGGATTATTACAGTGGTATTAGAGCCTTTGATCTTGTCATCCTAGTGGGTTAGATTTTCAGATTAACAGGCTGGTTCCGCAGTGACAATGTTGAGTAGGTATGCATAGCAGGCACAGGTCTTACAGCTTTAAACATAACAGAGTTGAACAGGAACAACCAGAGTCTTCAGTACAGGTTGACATAGAGAACAGTCATACCGAAGCAGACGAGGAAATTGTATTTGAACAGGTTATTCCAAGTACAAATATGGTTGAGGAGACAAATAGAGAGGCCAGGGAAACATTGAGGGCCATACAAGACAAACAGGATCATATTGTTGATGTATTACAGCAGCTTACAGGGGTTATCCAGCAATTGACAGTAACATCTAGGAGACCCCAGAGCCATCACAGTGGTAGAGGCAGTGTAGCAGGATCACCTAGGGCAGCTAGGGCCCCCACTCGTACTTCAGATAGGCCCCTTATGCCTAACTTTGCGAAGAATAATGCAAGGGAATAGGTAGCACCGCCTGAGGCAGCGGGCATTCTTCCAGAGAATGTGATGACCATGTATGATGAATGGGATATGTTACCAGACAATGTCAAAGTTGATTTACCCTTTCCGAGTACATGGTTCAGAAGAGAGAATTCGGCAGGGTTCAGCAGGATAGGAGACCCAGGGGTCAGAACAGGGATTTAAAACATGTAATGAATAAATTAACTCTCCCTACATTTGATGGCAGTAGTAAGACATCTGCGAGAGCTTGGATTCACAAGCTAGACACCTTCCTAACCCTCAAACCCATGTCAGAAACGGAGGCTATTAAGTTTGCCATGATGCATTTAGAGGGAGCCACATATGACCGGTGGCATCATGGTCTTGTCACCCAGGATCATGGGCTGATTACTTCTTATGAGACTTTCAGCACAAATTTGATTAACCGTTTTGATAGAAAGGACATAGAGGTTTATTACAGGGAGTTAGCTCAGCTAAGACAGAGTGGATCCTTGGACCACTATATTGATGAGTTTCAGAGGATTTGCATCATGGTTCCTGATATATCTGAGAAGAGGAAAGTGATGTTGTTTATTGAGGGCCTACAGGATAGATTCAGAGGTTTGGTTAGAGTTCTCAAGCCAAACATTTTGGATGACGCTATTAAATTAACACATGACTTGGATTCACCTTCTTCCATATTGCAGACACCTAAGAAAACATTTAAGGGATCCTCTTCATTTCAAAAGAACAAAAATCAGAATAAGAGTATGCCCCCTAGGTTGGATTTTGAGACCAGAAACGAGTTGAGAAGGAGGAAATTGTGCTTCACAAGTAGAGAACCTTGGATTCCAGACCACAGGTGACTTGGGAAAGGCAAGATACATTACATTGAGGTGGCTTTCGATGGTGAATGCGAACAGCATGAGGACAATGATGTTGGGGACAGCGATGAGGAGGCTCAGGAAGAGAAACCGATAGGAGAGAAGAAGGGGAAAGCTCCCCATGAGCAGTCCCCTATTACTTTAGCATCCCTTTCAGGGATTCACACATGTCACCCTTTCCGTTTGAAGGAAGTGGTTAGAGGACAAAGAATTGTTTGCCTGTTGGATACAGGTGCCACTCATAACTTTAGCAGCACAGGTATGGTTTCCAAGGAGAGATTACAAGTAGATGGCATTCCCGAGTTTGAGGTTAAGGTGGCCAGAGGAGACTTGTTGAGTTGTACAAGGAAGATCTCCAGACTCCCGATTCACTTTGGGGATTATCTTCTAGAGGCTGATTTTTATGTCATCGACTTGGATAGCCTTGACACTATTTTGGGTATGCAGTGGTTATAAACTCTAGAAAGATACACTATTGATCACAAGTTGAAACAGTTAGAGTTTATGCAGGGTGATCAACAGATTGTTCTTAAGGCCATGCCAAATGGCAGGCCCAAGTTAGTATCGACTCACAACATGGAGGCCATCATGAGGCATAGCGATATGGAGTGGGCAGCCCAGTGTTTCATATCCTCTAAACCCACACCAGATTTAGGGCAGTAGGTTCACATTGATGTCAAAAATGTGTTTGATAAGCACAAACAGGTTTTTGAGGACATCCCATCACGTATACCTCCAGACAGAGGTTTTGAGCACATCATTGAGATGTAGGAGGGCGCCAATCCCATGATCATTACTCCTTATCGTCACCCCAGACACTATAAGAAATAGAGAAGACGATAAAGGAACTTCTAGATATGGGGCACATCAGGCCCAGTTCCAGCCCCTTTGCTTCTTTAGTAGTTTTGGTGAAGAAGGATGGTAGTCTTCGTATGTGCATTGACTACCATGCACTCAATAAGAGAACCATTAAGAACAGGTATCCCATTCCCCGGATTGATGAGCTATTAGATGAGCTACATGGGGCAGTTTATTTTTCGAAGATAGATCTTCGATCAGGATACCATCAGATACGTGTCCGTGAGGAGGATGTTCATAAGACAACATTCAGATGTCACTACGGGCACTACGAGTTTCTAGTGATGCCGTTTGGGCTCACTAATGCACCTGCTACTTTTCAGTCATGCATGAATCATATATTCATAAAGCAGTTGCGCAAAAGTGTCTTGGTATTCTTTGATGACATTTTGGTCTTCAGCAGGACATGGGAGGAGCACTTACGACACTTGAATGAGATTCTCAGCATTATGGAGGAGCAGTCTCTGTTTGCGAAAGAATCCAAGTGTGAGTTTGGATTGACTGAGATTCTCTACCTGGGGCACGTGATAGGGGCAGACGGAGTTAAGGTTCGCCAAGAGAAAATTCAGGCAATTCTTGATTGGCCACCACCGAGGAATGTGTCAGATTTTAGGGGCTTCCTTGGATTATGTTCTTATTACAGGAGGTTCGTGAAGGGATTCTCTCAGACAGCAGCACCCCTCACCGATCTTACTCGAAAAGGGGCTTTCAAGTGGACAGATGAGGCAGAGGTAGTCTTTGACAGACTTAAGACAGTCATGAGTACTTGCCCGGTTCTAGCACTTTCAGACTTCTCTCATCCATTTGTTCTAGAGTGTGATGCTTCAGGGAATGGGATTGGTGCAGTGTTGATGCAGGATAGACATCCCACAGCATTCGAGAGCAGGAAGCTTAAGGACAATGAGAGGTTGTATTCCACTTATGATAAGAAGATGCTTGCCATTATGCACACTCTGGCTAAATTCAAACAGTATCTAGTGGCTGGCAAGTTTACAGTTAAGACAGACCACAATAGCCTGCGCTACTTCTTGGAACAGAAAGAGTTGAATGAAAGACAACAAAAGTGGATCAGTAAAATCCAGGCATATGATTTTGACATTGAGTATGTCAAAGAGAAAAATAACATTGTGGCTGATGCACTTTCTAGGAGACCCCCAGTAGCGGCTTGTGGTGCTTTATCAAAGATCTCCGCAGATTGGAAATCTCATTTGCTGGTTGAGTATTCTAAAAATACTCAAGCTTGCTAGATTTTGGATGGTCGGCTCCCAAATAGCAGGTACAAGGTAATCAATGATATTATCTTCTATAAGGATAGGATCTACCTAGTGCCAGATTCTAAGCTTAAGGCTAAGGTGATGAATGTTGTTCATGATGTGCCAACAATAGGACATCCGGGGTTTTTCAAAACTTACAGGCAGGTCAAAGAGTGGTTCTCATGGAAGGGCCTCAAGGATGATGCCCTTCAACATGTTAGAGAGTGCCAGACTTGTCAGCAGAACAAGTCCGAGCACGAGCATCCGGCCGGCTTATTGCAGCCCCTTCCCATTCCAGCATAGAGGTGGGAGGGTATCTCGATGGATTTTATTACTGGTTTGCCGAGAGTGCAGGGAAAGGATAGCATTTTTGTGGTGGTGGACAGACTTACTAAGTTCGCTCATTTCTTCACTATCACAGCAGATTGTCAGCTTCACAGGTAGCTGAATTATTCTTTCGAGAGATATTCAGGCTGCATGGTCTCCCCAAGACCATTGTGAGTGACAGAGACAGTAAGTTCCTCAGCACCTTTTGGCAGGAGTTATTCAGATTGGCAGGCACTGAGTTGACTCCCAGCACCAATTACCACCCACAGATAGATGGTCAGACAGAGATTGTGAACAAATGGGTGGAAGGTTATCTCCGGAATTATGTAGCGGGACAGCAGAGGGCATGGGTAAATGGTTGTATTTGGGGGAGGTTTGCTACAACTCCACCTATCACATGACTATTGGCATGTCACCGTTTCGGGCTCTCTATGGCAGCGAGCCGCTATCATTTATAGATTTGGCTCTACAGGACAGCAGGGCACCGTTTGCGAGAGATTGGTTACAGGATCATCAAGATATTCTTAGATCTCTCAGGGAGAACATTCAGAGGGCACAGAATCGACAAAAGATGTATGTTGATCGACATCGGACAGAGCGGAGCTTTGAGTTAGGGGATATGGTCTACCTTCGTCTTTAGCCCTACAGGCAGAGTTCTTTGAAGAAGAGTGGGTCAGAAAAGCTTAAACCCCGATTTTATGGTCCCTATCGCATTTCCAAGAGGGTTGGTGAGGTGGCTTACGAGCTCGAGCTACCGGCAGACAGTAGGATTCACAATGTATTTCACGTGTCTTGCCTCAAGAAGGCGATTGGGCAATAGATAGTTCCTTCAGATGGATTACCCCCGCTTGATGAGGAAGGTAAATTGGTTCTGGTCCCTGCTGAGGTGATTGAGGTTAGAGAGAGGAAACTACGGAACAGGGCTATCAGAGAGTATTTGATTCGCTGGAAGGACTTACCTATTGAGGATGCCACATGGGAGGGTGAGTCTATTCTGCAGCATCCTGTGTTGAGATTGCTTGAGGGCAAGCAATCCCGGGAAGGGAGGACTGTAATGTCCCCTTCTCCGCGATAGGCCATTATGGTGCCTGATTAGTCTATCTTCCCATCCGGATAGACTAATGGCTTCTTATGGAGGATGCCAGCCAGTCACAGGCTTCAGTGGGTGAATATTAAATATTTGGGACTCTTTTTCTATAGTTAAATCTATTTTATAAAGTGAGATTATAAAGTTACTTTATTACTTAAGTCATTTTATTTTAAAAAGTAACTTAAGTGACTTAAGTGAGTGCACTTTATCCCACATTGCTTAGTTTTCAATGTTTTCCCTCATATCGAGGTTATATAAGCAAAAAGCTCTCCTTGGGAAAAGCACCATGAATATTATAAAACAAAGAAAAGCAAATCCCTGGTTACATTTGTGACTGGTTTATTTTCTTGAGGACGTAGCCCCTTGAGGAAAAATTGGGAAGTTCGACATAGCCCCAACCTCCTCATTAATGGTGGAATCATACAGATTTCATATTGGAGCTCAATGTGTATGTGGATGAATCAAATATCATTGCATCAACATTCTGGTTTTCAAAACTTAGCAAGCAAGGAGGTAGGTCTTATTCCGGACTCTGAATATAATAGTTTGAACAGCTACGTAGCATATCAAGACACCTCAGAGCTACGTTGTATCTCAAGACAGCTCGTATAGGTTGGAAGATATTTTTCCGCGAGTCACCGGCACATAGAGTGACGTTTTAAATATCTACGTTTGGTGATTGGAAGGGCAAGAGTACAAGCATTCGCTGGAAGACGACAGGCTTTATAGATACGTCTGGAGTAGAAACGGCAAAATGCAGGCATCCGTTGGGAGTCGACTAATTCCTTAGACCCCAACTGGAGTAGAAACGGCAAGTACAGGCAGCTACTGGAAGTCGTCACACTTCCTAAACCTTGTCTGGTGAAGAAACGGTAATCGTAGCAAGGAGTAGTCGATGCCGCATTGGGAGTTGGTAGATTACGTCGAAGGCATTGGATAATAGATACAGACACAGCAGTGTCGTGTGGGTAGAAGGTTGGAACGGGAGCCAAACCAGCTACACAGTTACTTAGCACGCATTGGAGGTGTTTAACGCCAAGTTGGGAGTTGGTGCACGGCTCAAGCACAGTTTAACATCAACCGACATGCTATGAGCCACCACGCACAGGGCTACAGGTCGGCAGAGACAACCCTACCATATACCATGGCTAGCAGAAGGCTTTTATAGGGCTGCAACCTTCACAAAGGATATGCCATACAATGTCCAATAAGACCAGTTCGGCCACTCACATTTTCCTCTCATTTTGTATTTGTCTAGAGGTAGTTGAACGACACCAACAAGTCCATCAACGCCACCCCTCCTACTGATTCAGTCTATTCCAGGCGTTTGATTATCACATGCACAATTTTACTTGGGATTCATTCTGGTTATTGAATTGAGGAAACATTGTTTGTAATGCAATTATAGTTTACATAAATGCTGACTTTGGTCATTTGATGAGTAATATTCAAAATTAGTGGCATAGTTCATTTGGTATTAATGCATTTCCTTTCATATACTGAGAAAGTTGAACAAAGAGAAAGTTACACTTATTTATCTTTTAAGAATTAGAAAAGTATTGTTTTCCAGAATTCAGAATTTTTGCAGTCCCTTTTACAAACAGCCAGTTAGGATTATTACAATTCTTGAAGGACTTCTCTCAGTTGGCTCATCCTATCACTTCACTTTAGAGGAAAGGGAAGAAGTTTGTTTGGTTCGCGCAATGTGAGTCAACATTTCAGGCTCTTGTGGAGTGTTGGACCAGTGCACCTATCTTGGCAGTGCCAGATCCTGCAGGTGAGTTCATGGTGTGCACTGATGCATCATTGGAGGGTATGGGAGAAGTTCTTATGCAGGAGGGGCAAGTGATTGCATATGAGTCCCGAAAGCTCAAGGATCAGAAGCCCGAACTACCCTACCCATGATTTGGATTTAGCGGCAGTTGTGCATGCACTAGTGCGCTGGAGACATTTCCTTTTGAGTCACAGGTTTGAGTTGCATAGCGATCAGCGCAACTTGCAGTATGTCTTTTCTCAGCCGAACCTGAATACACGACAGCATCATTGGATGGAGCTTTTGTGTGAGTAGAATTTTGATGTTCATTACATCAAGGGGAAGGAGAATGTTGTTGCGGATGCTTTGAGTAGAAGGCATGTGTTCTTTATTTTGTCACTTGGTGTGGATTTGCATGGCTGTATCCTTGAGGTTTTGCCTAGTGACACATGGTATCAGGAGGTTCGAGCGGAGATTGAGTCTAAACGCACCCTTGCGGAGTGTTTCTCAAGTTACTCTTTGGAGTCAGATGGACTCTTGCGGTACCATGGGCGCATTTATGTGTCGGTGTCAGGCGATCTTCATTCGTTGGTTTTGTCAGAGGCACATCGTGCGCTGTATTCCGCACATCCTGGCGTCAAGAAGATGCACGCTGACCTTAGACAGTTATACTTTTAGGCAGCGATGAGGCATGATGTTTTCAATTTTGTGGCTAGATGTCTTGAGTGCCAGAAAGTGAAGGTAGGGCATCAGCATCCGACAGGTCTTGCAGCCACATTCCATTCCTAAATGGAAGTGGGATACTATATCTATCGATTTCATTACTGGGTTGCCTATGTCATCGCATCGTCGTGATGCTATACTGGTTACAATGGACAAGTTGTCCAAGGTGGCTCATTTTTCACCCATGAGAGCTTCTTATACTGTTGCTTCAGTAGCATGTGTGTTCATGGAGGATATAGTTCGGTTGCATGGAATACCTCACAGGATTATTTCAGATAGAGATCCAGTGTTTACTTCTGCACTATGGACATCTCTCCAACATGCTTTGCGCGCACAGCTCAATTTTAGTTCAGATTATCACCCTGAGACCGATGGTCAGACGGAGTGGGTGAATCAGATTCTTGAGGACATGCTTCGCATGTACGTGATGGATCAGCAGACGTGGTGGGAGGACTATTTGTACTTGGTTGAGTTTGCATATAATAATGGGTACCATAGTTCTCTTGGCATGTCACCTTTCCATGCCTTGTATGGTCGATTGTGTCGTACACCTTTGAGTTGGGATCGATTAGAGGATCGAGTAGTTTTGGATCTTAAGATGCTTCAGGATACGGAGCAGCAGGTTGTGCGTATTAGAGAGCATTATGCCCATAGGCTTGATCATCACTTCTTTGGTGGAAACCATGTGTTTTTGCGAGTTCGGCCGCAAAAGAGCCCCATCCGTTATGGGAAAGGCTCTAAGTTAGGGCCGCATTTTGTTGGACCTTTCGAGATCCTTGAGAGAATTGGTCCTGTTGCGTATCGCTTGGCATTGTCACCTAGCCTATCGCACATCCATAATGTTTTTCATGTTTTTGTATTAACACGGTATATTCTCAATGTGACCCATGTTCTTGATTGGGGTGCTTTACAAGAAGAGGACAAACATCTTTCTATGGAGCCCATCCGCATTCTTTAGCATCGGAGGTCGACCCTCAGGAGCAGAGACATAGAGCAGGTAAGGGTCCAATGGAACGCGAGTGATGAGACTTCTGCTACATGGGAGGATGCTTCGCGGTTGAGAGTTTTATAACCTTATCTTTTTTCAAGCTTCCAGGAGTAAGCCTATGCCTAGAGGGAAAGGATGTAGTCTCTCCCACGATTGCATTTTGTTCCATGCTTATTTTGATTCGAGATATACTCTTATTTTGATGTTGTGATTATCTGCATGATGATGCTAGTGATGTGACATGATGCTTTATGATGATATTTGGTGTATTTTGCATTCAAGCCTTGTACCGTCTTAAATTGGAAGCACTTGTGTGCTTTGCAAGTTAATGATTGTTTAACACCCTCCTTAGTGTATTTGCATTTAAGATACTTAATAAGCGCGTGTAGCTCATTTCTTCCTTTCTTAGATGAAATCAAGGTAGGATATAATACATCCTCCTTTATTTCTCTCTCCTTGTGCAAAAGTCGAGGTAGGACCTAATCTCTATGCATCCTCCTCTACTTTTCCTCCAAGGCCCTATTTTGCTTTTAATTCATGTTTTCCTGCTTATCTGTTTGTTCCCCTCCGCATCCCTTTTCACCCTCAATAACTCTCAGGTTCCGGAGGTTTTATCTTTAGTTTTGCACCCTCAAGTATAGGTCGACCTCGACATATACTTGGTATAGGTCGACCTTGACCTATACCCAGGGTTCTGAATTTTTTATTGGCTCTCGGGCCTAAGCAAGGTATTTTCCTTTCCCGCTTTCCTTTGTCGTCCTTTGCTAATTTGAACCCCGAATCACTATAAAAGCAACCTAATTGCTTCATTTTGGCATAATGGAATCAAGTGCAAGGTGAACACCCCAATTTGATGACAACAAGCAATTGCAAGGTGGAAGCCCTAGTTTGATGACATCCATTGAAGCAAGGGTTGACTATTGAAGACTTCTTTCAAGCATTCTTATCAAGCATCTACAACTACAAGCAAGCATTCAAGACATCATCATGGAGCTACAAACGGATTGTAAAGATGGCTAGGAGTACTTTAGCCCTTGGGGCTTGGGTATGATTTCCTTGTTGTGTTTAGATCTATGCTTTGTTGTTTCATATTTACACATTTGCATGCATTCAAACACATATTGATTGCATTTACATGCTAGGGTTTCACTTTCTAGGTTTAGATCTGGGCATTTACTTAGCTCCTTGCCTTCTACATACACATTCTAGATTCACAAGGGCTACACACATTACATTTCCTAATGGCTATCCGTGGTGGTGGAAATCACCAAAACGGGGGGTTGACTAAGGCAAACCCCTACATAGCCACCCACACACACACTCATTCAGACTTGCAGGTTTCGGAATATAGGTTGAAGATTGCGAATCCGAGGACCCATTTGGAAGAACTTCCCAGATTCACCTTTCATTCCGAGTTCCGACACTATCAGGTATAGGTCAAGGTCGACCTATACCCTAATTTTACCAGTGCAGGTTTCAATGGCAGATCTGGGACGCCTAGCATCAGATTTACAGAACCCAGTTCCAGTTTCTGAGTCCGGAATTGCCAGGTATAGGTCGAATTTGACCTATACCCACCAAGTCGACCTATACCTAGCTCTAAATAGAAGGTTGCTCAACTTAGATTTGCAGGTCTCAGGTGGTTCAATTCAGAAAATAGGTCATTCTGGGGCTCCAACGAGCAGAAAATAGTGCCTCTTCTCTTGTTTTCATGGGTACACACATCCTATCTCTATTCTTTGTATTGACTTCTCTAGATCAGATCTATACATCTCTCTTACTCACATTTCATCCTCTTCCTACATTGAGAATCAATATAAAGTTTCTAAACCTACAAGGTTGAGGTTTCGTGCTTTTACCCTATCCTTCTTTAGTGGTACTTGTCAGATCTAACTTTGTAGGCAAGGATCCCTCTTGATTCTCCCATGTATCAACCCCCTAATAAGGAATTTGGTGAGTGATCTACCTTGGCATTGCTCACCACATTTCTTACGGTGCATTTTAGTGAACCCGATCCTTGCATGCATTTCATACCTTTTGTATTGGTTAGTTAGATCTTGCATGTTAAAAACAAAAGTGATTAGATTTATTTTTTCACGTCTTGAATTGTATGATTTCATTCTCTTGTATATTTAGATTTACTCTTTCTTGCATTATAAAAAAGAAAAATACAAAAAAAAAATGTTGTCTTTTACTTTCTTGCATATCATTTATATTGAACAAAAATACAAAAACATTTCATGGAGTTGTTATCATTATTTGCTAGTTCATTTTCAAGTTTCTTTCAAGAATTTCACAATGTTTCCGTTCATGCATATGATGATAGTTTAGTTCTTAATTTCCTTCATAGTCATACTATTGTCCCTACCAAAACCAACACTACCCATGAAAACATTTTAGCACAAGAAACGTCCATTAACATTTCTTCAAAGAATCTCCCTCCAAAGAGTGAGATCTTGAAGGGTAATGTTAATCCTTCTCCTAAAATGTATCTCTCATGAAGACATTTTGATGCAAGAGAGGAATACTTTATCCCACTTTCTTTCCCATCCCTTTACCATTAGGGATCAAGCTTTAGTGAGTCATGATTATTCCTCTCCTAAAGTGTGTCTTATTCGACACAATATTCCTACCCTTGATGATTCTCCTATTTGTGATGAACCCTTGGATAAGAACATTAATCACTCTCTTCCTCACGAAGCAACCTTGACACAAGAAGATGATATATCGGTTGACATTTCTCCTACCCCCTCTAGAGATGACACATGCATATATGATGGTGACCCTTCTCCTAAAACATACCCCCCTTATGAGGATATTTAGAGCAAGAAGAAGACATTATAAATACCTTTCTTAATATCACCTTACCTTCATTTGACACTCCTAGAGATGAAGCATTAAAGGACATCCCTAATCCCTATTCTAAAGACATTTTGGAAGAAGAGGATTATATCATTCCTAATTACCTTAATGGTCTCCCTTCTAGCGATGAACCCATGAACAATCAAGAGCTTGGTCAAGTCAATGTTATTGTTCATGCACAACCTATGGTAGCCAATACACCTGTGATAATTGTCAAAGGAAGTACACAATCTAATTTATTCCAAAAAACTAACAAACCCATGGTTACTGTTGAGGTTTATCCTCAGCATTCTTCTCGAACTTTCACTACACCTGAGATTACGGTAAAAGGATATGATCAACAACGTTCTTTGCAAACTCCCAAGAAGCCAATTATATCTAAGAAAAGAAAACCTAGGAGTCCTTTGGAGTTTATTAAGCAATATAATCACACAAGAAACAATCCTCAGCCTACTAATCCAGTTGTTCCTATTCCTCTCCCACCTTTCCAAGTCTTGCTTCCAACTCCACCACCTAATCAACACAACACCAATTCCTTTTTACCCTGCATACATGCTACTCGTATCCCAGCTCAAATTGTGTTTACTCAAGATGATTTACCTTCTCAAGAAGTTCAAGACCAACATGAGGCTCTTATGGTAACTGTCCTTATTAACAGTAATCACAATCATAAAACTTTAATTGATAATGGTGCAGGACTTAATATTTGTAGCATTTCAATGTTGCATGAAATTAAGGTTCATCTTTCAACTATCAAACCTGATTCTATTCCTATCTATGGCTTTGACGATGTTACTAAACAATCTTTAGGTGTTATCATTTTGCCTATTCAAGTAGGCCATGTTATTTTACCTACACCTATTAATGTCATGCCCGATCCTCTTAGATATAATCTTCTTTTAGGGCGGCCATGGTTACATGCCATGCAGGTTGTTCCTTCAACTCTTCATTGCAAAGTGAAGTTCATCTATGACAACACAGTGTACACACTCCCTACTGATGATAGACCTAATGATAGTTTCCGAACTGAATCTACTTCTTTTTCTATCCCTACAACATTTAAACACATCTCCTACAAGTTCCCCTTTAGATGATGATTGGGGGTCATTAGACTTTACGCCATCTTTTGTGGGTAAATACAAACTTCCTAACGACAACACGGGATCTTTCGAGGAACTTAGTGTGTCTTTAATTCAACCTAATTCTCAAAGCACTTCAACTCATAATTAAAGACATGGATGTGCTCAACAAAACATTGAGAATAGTGAGAAACCTATTGAAGCATCTGGTTTTGAGTCTCCTTTGTCCACATCCTCTCCTTTATCTATATTTAATTTTAATCAAGAAATGATTCCGCCTAAACTTCTTCGTGCTAAGGTGATTGCTAGGCCTAAACGGAAAAAGAAACATAGTCAGAAACTTATGAAATTTGTCTTTCTGCATGTATCACCGATATCATGATCACTCTACTAATGAATGTCAAGCTTTACATTATAAAATTAAACAACTCACTGATAATGATGTTATTCACCTATCCTATCGCAATGAGTTATTTTTCAATACTATTTTTTCTAAATAACACCTAAGTCCCTATTATGTTGTTCCACACTATGTAACATTGTCAACCTATTCCTTGGGGGCTCATTGCCATGCATAGTGCAGTACACTTTGTGAGTGGCATAATAGGTCCCCTTCATCCTTGTCTCCACACTTGGGGGGCAAGGGTATTTTATCAATCTCTCTCTCATTCCTCTTCAAGGATCCACTTTTCCCTTGGTTAAGTGTCATTTATCTACTATGCGACATCCAATCTTACATGGTAATGTTGGATAACCCTCTTCGTTTGTTTGCAATTGGGTTTCCATGGTAAATAAATCCATTACCTTGGAGACTAAACAGTGTGTCATCCTTCACAAGGATCACTTTTTGCACTTCTTGCGTGGTATCTCTTTGCATTTGTCCCTTCCATGGCCTCATAGGAGTTGTGACCTCTTTGGCTTGGACTGGGTGTTGCTTGTGGATACTGTCTTATGCATAGCCTGCTTATTGCATATGTTGCGTTCACTTTAAGCATGATAGGTAGAGTGCACTAGCATAACACAATTTGCTAGGGCCAGATCATTCTCCTTTCATATTTTCATAAATAATACACTAGCATAACACAATTTGCTAGGGCTAGTTACTCTCCCTTTTCACATATTTAGGATTGGTTGACTAGCATAACACAATTTGCTAGACCATTTGACCTATCCTAACATAGACAAAGCCACTAGTAGGCGCAAAGACATTTTTCGAACCGCCAATAGGTGCAAGCTCTTAAGGTAGGATTGACTAGCATAACACAATTTGGTAGACCATCAATTCTTCTCCCTCTCTCCTCTCTCTCTCTCATGGATCACCTAAGTGCAACATAATTGCCTAGCCCGTGTCATCCATGATTTTCTTGATCTCTCTTCCATGGTTCCACGGCATAACACACTTTGCTATTGGATCGGATCATGGAGTCTTATCTTATCCTTGATGTATTAATATTAATGCTTACTTCTCTTTATTAATACCTCTTTGCAATAATTAGACCATAACCTGAGCTAGGAAGCTCCAATTTCTACACTGTTACAGGCATTGGAATCGTGATTCAGTGCCCTTGCTCTCCAAATGTCTTTTGAAACATTTCGAGTTCATCTTGAAAGGTTTTGAAACACATTTGTCATCCCTTTGCTTTACAGTTCATCGCGGTAAACATGATTCCCTGTTTCACCTTTCCTGAATAGCAAGCCGAAACAAGGGGGCATTTAGCTACCTACGAACTTCACATTGTTCCTTAGTAGGTCCTAGGTGATTTTGATTATTTCTAACATGTGGATTTGCAGGATGCGGTTACTAATGGTTTCTTGCGGGATCTATGCATTGTGGACTTTGCTATATCCTTTTTCCATTTACTGATGTTGTTTTCTTTACTTTAGCTTGCATATGCACATAGTGTCATATACCACTAAAGTGGGGGCTAAATGTACCATCTTAAATTGGAAGCACTTGTGTGCTTTGCAATTTAATGACTGTTTAGCACCTTCCTTAGTGTATTTGCATTTTAGATACTTTATAAGCGCATGTAGCTCAGTTCTTCCTTTCACTTAGGTGAAATCAAGGTAGGATCTAATACATCCTCCTTTATTTCTCTCTCCTTGTGCAAAAGTCGAGGTAGGACCTAATCTCTATGCATCCTCCTCTACTTTTCCTCCAAGGCCCTATTTTGCTTTTAATTCATGTTTTCCCGCTTATCTGTCTGTTCCGCTCCAAATCCCTTTTCACCCTCAATACCTCTCGGGGTCCGGAGGTTTTATCTTGAGTTTTGCACCCTCGGGTACAGGTCGACCTCGACCTATACCCAGGATTCTGAATTTTTTATTGGCTCCCAGGCCTAATGCAAGGTATTTTCCTTTCCGGCTTTTCTTTGTCGGCCTTTGCTAATTTGAACCCTGAATCACTATAAAAGCAACCTAATTGCTTCATTTTGGCATAGTGGAATCAAGTGCAAGGTGAACACCACAATTTGATGACAAGCAATTGCAAGGTGGAAGCCCTAGTTTGATGACATCCATTGAATCAAGGGTTGACTATTGAAGACTTCTTTCAAGCATCTACAACTGCAAGCAAGCATTCAAGACATCATTATGGAGCTACAAACGGATTGTGAAGATGGCTAGGAGTACTTTATCCCTTGGGGGCTTGGTATGATCTCCTTGTTATGTTCAGATCTATGCTTTGTTGTTTCATATTTACACATTTGCATGCATTCAAATACATATTGATAGCATTTACATGCTAGGGTTTCACTCTCTAGGGTTAGATCTTAGCATTTACACATAGCTCCTTGCATTCTAGATACACATTCTAGATTCATGAGCGCTACACATCACATTACATTTCCTAACGGCTATCCGTGGAGGTGGAAATCACCAAAACAGGGGGTTGACTAAGGCAAACCCCTACATAGCCACCCACACACACTCTTTCAGACTTGCAGGTTTCGGAATACAGGTTGAAGATTGCAAATCCGAGGACCCATTTGGAAGAACTTCCCATATAAACCTTTAATTTTGAGTTCCGACACTATCAAGTATAGGTCAAGGTCGACTTATACCCCAATTTTACCAGTGGAGGTTTTAGTGGCAGATCTGGGAAGCCTAGTAGTAGATTTACAGAACCCAATTCCAGTTTTTGAGTTCGGAATTGCCAGGTATAGGTCGAATTCGACCTATACCCACCAAGTCCACCTATACCCAACTCCGAACAGAAGATTGCTCAGCTCAGATTTGCAGGTATCAAGTGGTTTAGTTCAAAAAATAGGTCATTCCAGGGCTCCGACGAGCAGAGAATCAATCTTTGAGTGCCTCTTCTTCTCTTGTTTTCACGAGTACACACATCCTATCTCTATTCTTTGTATTTACTTCTCTAGATCAGATCTATACATCTCTCTTACTCACATTTCATGTAAGAACCCCTTGCAGGTTCTAACTCTAACAACGTTGAATTGTGGTTAAATTTTGGATGTTTGACATTTGGTCAAACACTTTGCAGGCAAGCTCTGATACCACTGTAAGAATCCCTGTTGGTTCTAAATTTACCATTGTATTTTCTGATGTAATAGTGCCTTGACATTTCGTCAAACACTTAGCAAACAATATCTGAGCTTGCTGATTTGAGTTCCTGTTTGATTTGTATGATTTGGTATGCCACAATTGATGGTTTTTTATATATTTGCAATGTTCGATACACCAATATAATGCAGAAAAATAGAAGATATTATTTCAACTCAAAAACTGGACATTACATAGGGAATATATAGCTGAAAATCCCAGATTTTTACAACAGCTTAGATACTCAGTATTTTCACAAAATATCGACAACCCAGTTCATAAAATATCCCCTATTATCTAAATTACCAATACCCAGAAAATTTAGGAGTTGCAATTCATGAACTTACAGGTATGATATGTCTTGAAACCCTTGAATAAACTTCACAAATCTGCTCATAAATGCTTGAAACTTGATTAATAATGGCTGCCAATTCCTTCTATCACTACAAACTGTTTTGGTAAATAATGAAGCATTCAAACCCTTAATTCTGCAATAACAAATTCATTCTTGGCCTCTAGATGAAGCCAACGCCTGACATAATTCGTTGGGTGTTTCACCAATTCACTATGTTGAAAAACTTAGAAGAATTCACAATTCTTCAAGCTTGAAATCTGAAACCCTTGTTTCAATTGCTTCTCCACACAAACAAAAGCAAATGCACAAGTCATAGAATGAATTGCTTTTTTGCACAAGCATTGCTTTTATAATAAATAAAATAATCTTCTTCAAGACACCAAAGGCAAATAGCTTCTCTCACACACTTTTCACTAAAGAGCCTTCATCAATACACTTTTCAATTAGAAGCATTCATTTAATAACTTTGAATTAATAATAAATAACTCCAAAGCTAAAAGCTTCATAAAGACACTTTTCACTTAAAAGGTTTCTTAAACACACCTTTTACTTAAAAGCATTGCTTTTAAGACTTAAGATTATATTCCATGTGGATTAACGATTAATACCCCCACTAGGCACCCAAAAGCATTTTATAAACATAAACTCAATATATACCACTAAAAGTGCCAATATCATCATCGACTGAATATAGCGCCTAGGTGTCTGCCAGAAATGGAAACCGCCAACACTAACTTACTAAAAATAGTAAGTCAACTAACTAAGACCCTCAAATCAAGGCGTTAGCTCACGAAGCTCGCGATGATGAGCTAACCTCTACGTATTCTTGGAACCTACTAAATTGGGGACAGTACATTTCATCCTCTTCCTACATTGAGAATCAATATAAAGTTTCTAAACCTACAAGGTTGAGGTTCCGTGCTTTTACCCTATCCCTCTTTAGTGGTACTTGTCGGATCTATCTTTGTAGGCAAAGATCCCTCTTGATTCTCCCATGTATCATCCCCCTAATAAGAAATTTGGTGAGTGATCTACCTTGCCATTTTTCACCACATTTCTTACGGTACAAGACTATGTATTCTGTTATTAGAATGACTTTATGGGATTATGTGATTTATTGTGCCTTATATGCTATTGGGTATTTCAGTTATTTACTCTCACTATTTTATATTGTATTGTCATAAAGTGAATTATTTAAATGCTTTATATTTAAATGAAATGTTTAAATGGAAATGCAATGTTAATTCAAATGATATGATGTTCACTGCTAAGTTCGCACAATTGCTATGCATTATGCTCTTTGTGCTTGTACAAAGTGAGACGAAGTCATAGTTACTCATTCGTGAGGTTCACACGATGGTGTCGCTCTCCTTCGTTATTTGTTATCTTGTATATTATGTGCTTTGGCTATTTATATTTTGAGCTGCTACACTTGATGTTTGGGTTTTTCAGTGAACAAGTACCAAACTCATTTTGCCTGAGCTGCAAGAATTTAGTGTGTCTATATCTTCGACAGTGGCACGGGAGATAGTAACTTTGGCCTTTCATATTGAACCAATGTCGTCCCTGTATGGACGGTGTATCCGTAATTATGGTATTATTCCATCTGATACGTGTTGGTAAATCTGGATTCATATTGCATACTATGTTTGACCCGTGACCCTGTCTATGCATTTAAAGCTCCGCAGTTGTCGCGGAAGGATTTAATTAAATGTTTTTTTAATATATTTTGGGGGTTTTAATGTTATTTTTATTTACCTGCTAATTTGTCGTAGTTGGATTCCAATTATCTGGAATCGATTTATTTAATAGGGGAAAATGTCAAATAGTTTATTTAATTTTTTAAATAATCTATTTGAAAGTCAGTTTTGGAAAAGTGCTTTATATTTTAAAAGTGAGTTCATTTTCACTCACTTTTCACTTTTGCTCTTTGTGAAAATTTGGGATTTGCTCCAAATTTGTATTGGAAAATCCACGTTTATGCTCGTTGGGTTTGACCTGGGCGTCAGATCTTCATGGGTAACGGCTCGTTGGAATTGTGTCGCGATCGCTTCCATTCCTATGGAGCCATTCTCGATTCCGCAAGGTGTTTATTTTATCTAGTCGGTTTCAGTGGTTTCCTACTTGGTGAGAGGTAGGGCTCGTGTTTTTGATCAATTCTTATCCATTTATGTTGATTTCAGTTTGGTTTTGCTTCGTGGGATGATAGTGATTTCCCCACGTTTCTTTTTTCTTTTAGCACCCATTTGGGTTTGTACGTATGTTGGGGTTTTTGGTTTGAGTTTTTCTACCATGAGGCTGGCCGTTTTTGACCACGATGTCGGAATTGACTTTTTATTGGATTTTTGGGTTAGTTAGACCCTAAGGGCAAATGGGTTTTAATTCCGTCCATTTCCTTGATGTTTGAGTTTTGGGCATTTTTGTGTTTGCCTCTTTTTGCATGCCACCCAGTTTTGTCGTTTGGCATCTTCGGTATATTCCAGACATTGGAGTGGGTTGTCCTCCATGTTTGCAACCGTCCTACGGTTTAACCTTGTGATTTTTAAATTTGTGGACGAATCCATACTCCTAGCAAAGTGCCCGGTTGAGTGTGTCGTGAGCACTTGTTATGGCTTTTCCTTCTTTGGGATTCTAATCTCCATGCTTGATTTATGATTGCAGTGGAATGCATGATGTTGGTGTTTGAGACCGCATCGCAAGCACATTGAGTGTGCCATGACGGGATCCCATGGGACTCGTACTCCTGGTTTAAGAGCAATTGAGTCATTTGATATATTTTGGGACTTTGGACTTGTGAGTCTTTTGTGCATTTTTGTCTTTGTTGGCTTGTGTTGTGTAGTGGTATGGAGTGGCTCTTCAAGGCGGACTGGAGCACAAAGGGACTCCAAGGTAACATTGTTAGAGTCTCTAATAACAACTAATAACCTAAAAACATATAATGGGGATAAAAGTTAATATAAGATTAATGTGACTACCTTGTCATTGCTTGAGGACGTTGATATGGTATGTCCTTGCCTTGTTGTCTACAGATGTTGATTTATATTATCTTGTCGTCGTTTGAGGACGTTGATATGGTATAGTGTAGCATTGCCATCTGCGGATGTTGATATGGCTCAGTAGAGCATCCCTGATGAGAGAAGGGTCGCTCGAAGTTGCACGGGCTTACACGAGTCGTGTGACGACACTCCATTCCCGAGTCTCCACATTATACTTTATTTAGTTGAGTAGTGGCCTTTATCTACTTGCTTTATGTGCTTGCATTGTGTTTATACTCGGACCTTGTATTGTCCTTGAGTCATGCATTTGATTGGCGTGTGTGATAGTCTT
This sequence comes from Thuja plicata, assembly GCA_018584345.1. Classification (NCBI taxonomy): domain Eukaryota; kingdom Viridiplantae; phylum Streptophyta; class Pinopsida; order Cupressales; family Cupressaceae; genus Thuja; species Thuja plicata. Next base: position 353,110 of record MU228414.1, on the reverse strand, counting down.
CTTGGTGTGTGTGGTGACCTTGTGTTTGTGGTTGGGTTACTATCTTCGCGAGCACGGTGGGGTGGGCCTGAGGGTTCCGCATGGTAGGGTGGCGTTGCACTTTACCATTGTTGGGGACCGGCGTACAGGTGACGGACTTCCTTCAGCTTAGAGACTTGGAGTTTTAGAGCTCAATTGTATCTTTCAGTTGATAGCATTGGTATATGCACATGTACTGTACAGTGACGTTCTTGATTATAGCTTAGTTTCCTTTATGCATTCTATTGATGTATTATTGATGCAATCAAGTGATTATGGCCTTGATCTATGCTATCCGGTACTTCCAAGTGTGAAGCTAGATGTTTCCCAGTCGTACATTGAAGTCGGCTTAGGTTTTGGGTTTTCGTGCCTTGTGTTTTGGCCAAACTTCATGAACTAGTGTCTTTGTCTGTCGTTCAACGTCGGCGCAGATCAGCGTCTCCAATTCTCTGGACTGAGACTATTTCATCTCAGAAGTTCACCAATCATGGATCAGCATCTGTGCAGATCAATGTCTGCGTAGCGAGAATCACCGTCTCTACCTGCTTTCATTGTCTCCGCCCAGTTTGGTTTTCCAATCAATTTTGGGAACTGGGTGTTTGACTTGTGCTTTTGGGTTGGTTTTTGGAGGGTTCTTAGATGCTATTCAAACCTTGTTCATGATCATTGAGGATCCTAATTTGTTTATTGCTTATGCTTATGGTTAAAAAGGAAATGAACTTGTATGATTAACCATGTTAGGAATATCTACTTTGGACTTAAAAAGAACATCAGTGATTTGGGTTTGAGATTGCAATTATTCCCTGTTTTGTTAGCCATGAGTTCTTGTCGGCCTAGCCTCTCGTGATTCGTGGACATCGTCCGGATCCGTGTAGGGCAATCTTGGGAACGTGTGTTCTCCGTTCCGAGTGCATGTTTGGTTGTCTTGGAACCTTTGGAAGTCCTTGTGAAATCTTCCGCTTGTGTGCGATCATGTGATGATCATTATGTTTCCTTAGCTTGATGTTTCTTGCCTATGTTATGGTTATGAAATGCACATTGATATGTAATGTTTATTCTTTGTATCAAAAAAAAATTAAGTGCATATTTAACCCTTTGTTCCAAGGGTTCCTTGGCAGGGCATTACAACACCAATAAACCCCTCAAAATTGTACTTGCAACACTGGAATTTTGATGTGCTCTTCAAGATAAACCTTAATTGTCATTCTTAGCATTAACCCTATAAAAATTTGCCTGCAAAGTGATCCAATGATGCCCTCATGGAAACACTGTATAGATTTCCCTAAATGGCGAACTAGGTTTTCGTCCAATTCACAATTCTCCATGGGAGTTTTCATTCCTAAAAGATTGATATGCTGATGAAACCCTTCCTCACAGCTCCAATTCAATTTATTGTTGTAAAAATGAATGTTGGAATGATAAAAGGATGCCTCCAAAAGTTAATTTGTGCCTCCTCCAACCCCAACGCCCTAATTAGGGTTTCTCCACATTTTTATTTACCCAAATCTTAATAAAATAATGTCTCCTCAAGATGGGCGTTGGAAAATGGGTTCATAATGCATTTAATAATTCATTTTTTATTCATGAGTTAATACCCTCAATGGCCCCATTTGAAAAAAATGTTATCTCACTAGGACATGGGGTCCTTTTATTACTTTAATAATTTATTATGAAGTGACATTATTAATCATTTTGTTTTATTTTATTAAATATTAAAGTCAATACTTTAATACTTAATTTTTATTCAAACCCCATCACCTTGCCATCCCAAACTGAAAGTTGATGATGCACGTGTCATCTCAGTGATGTCTAAATATAGCAAGCAAACTGACAGCCCCCTCTAAGAATTAGGGATCCTTCCTTAAAAATAGGAACTACAACTAAAGCCTCCAGAATGATCCCTGAGGTCTACTGATGTGCTCCGGTGAACTCCCAAACAATCCCTAAAAATAGGATATTGTCAAATAGTGTCCAAAATGGCTTATAAAGCTCCCTGCTAAGCTCCACAACCCGTGGTTGCTCCTCTAACCACTCTGTTGACCTACGGGAACCCATAATTATAAGCCAACCTCTACTATAGTCTGAACTACCTAAGGAAGGGACATTACATGTTTATCTACGAAAAGTCACATTGTGATTTAGTTCTATACGAGTTGTCTTAACATTAAGATGAATGGTATGAATGGCAAACAAAAGAAACCATACATCTTGTTATATTGTGAGTTTGGTGCTTTCACATATGTTCTTTTTTCAGACTATAGATGAACTCCATTGATTGAAGAAGAAAAGATCTCTCTCCACCACACCTATCAAGGAAGTGGTCCAAAGAAAAGTCACGAGCAGAGCATAGGTGAGGAGGACTGGAGAGACAATCATTTGATTAGCACGAAGAGCCATATGTGTCTTCGTTAGATTTTGATTTAAGAGGTCAGCCTCCCATTGCAAGCAACATTAGATTCTTGCTTGACTCGTCATGTGAAAGATTCAACCACTACAACAAAACAATTTGGAAGAAAGGCATATATATAAGTGGAGGCATTTCCTACTATGTTGATCAAGTAGGTTCTTGTTATATTATAATATTCTTAGGAATTGTTTTGGGGTGGGTATGTTATTTAGCTTTATAAAAATTATTTGTTTACAATAGTAATTTTTAAGAATTGTAATGTACTAAAAATCTTATAGTCAAGGTGCATTATCGGCGGAGTTTGACACCTTTGACCTTATTTTGATTAGAGAGATTAAATATTAGTTATAAAGACACATTTTGTCATGGTCTATAAATTAAGTTGTGTTAAGGGTCAAACTGTATTTCTTTAAATGGATAAAAAATAGTATATTGATAGAAAAGTTTCAAGGTTTAGAGTTTCACACATGGCAGATCAAGTAACAGTTGATCCTTATTGAAAAGAATCTGTAAGATTTAGTAAGTGGAGCAACAACAAGGCCAACTGATCCTGATGAAAGTGCAAAGTGGACTGTGAAGGATCAAAGAGCAATATCTTTGATTGGTCTTGCACTTTCAGATGCATACCTCCACCACATTGACTTATCAAAGACCTCAAAGGAAGTGTGGGAGAATTTGAATGCATTGTTTGGATCAAAAGCATCAAGTGCCAAGATGGGCTTAAAGCAAAAATTGTTTGGGCTGGAAATGATGGAAGGTGACAACATTGATCAACATAAAGCAGAAATTGTCTGGGCTGGAAATGATGGAAGGTGACAACATTGTTCAACATATTAGTAAGTTTCGCTCCCTATTGAATCAACTAGTTGGGATAAAAGTTACAGTAGATGATGATAATTCAAAAGCTATTTTGTTAAATAGCATGCCTCGTAGTTATAGAAACATTGTTTTCACAATAAACAAAGTAGATGCTACCCTAAAGGAAATAATATCTACTTTGATTGATGAAGGAGCCAAGAAAACTGGCTCAACTATAGAGGAAACTGCAATGTATGGTAAAAATGAGCCTAAACATTCCTCCAAATCTAGTTCTTCTACAACAAAGGGAAATCATTCCTTCAAGAATAGAATTTTGTGCTATTATTGCAAGAAGGGGCACATTGTTATGAATTGCACTCAGCGTGCCAGGGATCTTCTCGATGGCAAGCTAAATACAGATAAGGCATTGACTGTAGATGATGATGAACAATGCCTTCAATGGGATGGCTTTTGAAGACCCTCCACATGAAGACAGTGAGGAGGAATATGTTCTCTAAATCAAATCAATTGGAGGTTGGAGGCACAAGAGGCTGGAGGACATTCAGCGACCTCTCGCCAATCACTAGCGACAGGGTCGTGAAATTGTTTTGGTTGCAAAATAACATGTGCCAAAATGACTAAAGCCAATATTAACTTCTAGGTGGTAGTGGAGACCATCTCATATCGTTTGTGATCAAAGTGGCACTGATCTACAGTGGTGGCTACATACGCAACAATGAGGACTTGGTTTACAAACTTTTTATATTGTGGTTGGATGTGTATGTCCCCAATCACATTTCTTGGTTATTAGTGAATCGATGTGTTTGTCCCCATTCAAAAGGTAGTGAAGTGATTGGAAGTGTTTGTCCCCACTCACACGAGTTGGTGATTATGATTGGATGTGTTTGTCCCCAATCGTAATTGTTGTGAGCATAAGTGTATGTCCCTATTTATGACCTTAACTTTGGATAGATGTGTTTGTCCCTATCCAAACCTGATGCAATACCTTTGGTAGATGTATTAGTCCTTGTCCTTGGATCCATGGGTAGATGTGTTCGTCCCTATCCTTGGATGAAAGTACGAAGCATACTGAGGCTAGTTCCACTATTGCTTGTCATGAGTAGATGTGCATGTTCCTACTCTTACCTTATATTTTTGGTGAGGTATTGTGTGTGGTCATCAAGTACTGTGATGTACTTTCACCCCGTGTTCACACTTTGGGGGGGGGGGTTGGGAATTAATGTCCACATGTGTGTGAAATAAAGTGAGTTAAAGTAATTGTTGAACAAGTCGAATAACTGAGAGGGGTGAATCAGTCATTCAAAACTTTTTTATAGTCTAACTTCAACCACTAACACAAATAAAGCATTCAAATACTTAAAATAGATGTAAGCATGAAAAACACAGAACACCATGCACAAAGAACACCAGAATTTTACATGGAAACCCAAGGTGGGAAAAACCACGAAGAACTATTCTCAAGTGTAAAACTCCAATTAAGGTGATTTCCGCAATGCTCATTACAGGTAAGGCTCACTACCGGTTGGACTAACTGCCCTGAATACAAACTACTTATCACAACTAATGGCTAACTGTCGATACAAAGAAGCTCACTGCCTATAGAAACTGACTAACTGCCAAAATAGTATTGATAACAATAAATCCACCACTAAATTAACTAGCACCAATCTACTGCCTTCAGTAACACACACTCACACAAAGAGTAAGATCTTCTGAGTTATATTCCTTCTTCGCACGCATGCATACATTCATACATATTCATCGAACAAGATCATCTTCTACATATACTGATTCATGCCATCATAGAACATCCAAGTTGGCCTAACATAATTTGAAATAGGTCACACTGGATCACTCCCGCGATGGTAAAGAATGAAACGTGCACCACACAAAACATCCTTGCTCAAATCAACACGCTACACATTCTTCATGACATTTGGAGTCGACAAACCGGAAAATACACGTTACAATGCAAACGGCCACTCTAAAACGCATTAGCCAATATCCAGATCAGTTTGGACCCAAAATATTAAATCTCAACATGTAACAACATGAATGGGACTAGGACAAATACGGTAAAGGATAGATCATCACAGCACGTCCTCTGGTACGCATTCAACCAGAACAGAAATCCTCATCTACCAGAAATATCGGTATACTACAAACCAAACCTCATCAACTAGGTAGATATGTTGAAATCAATGACAACCATTAATGACAATAAAAAACAAACTCGCATCAATAATAACTCGCATAGTATTTATGAGGGTTAGTAAAATTAAATATTTTTTAGGTTTGTTACAGCTTGTTTATAGGTTATTATATTAGTGGTAGGAATGTTTGTTTGTGATGAAGTTATTTAAAACAACTCAAAATATTTAGGGATGTCGTTTATAAAGTTTCCTATAAAATAGGATTTGTAAATCCTATATATATGTAATATGAATAGATTTAAAACATGAAGCACCATATTATTTGTGTTAAATTATTTGCAGCTTCCCTATATATCTCTGTCCATATTTCTAATATTCAAGGCATGAAGCATTTGTTTGCTACCATGTGATTCTTGGACCACCTCTAGCAAATCCAATTTTATAATATCCCAAAACTCCTAAGAAAATTCTATAGGAAACCAATTTGGACCAGGAGCTTTGCCCTTACGTATCCTAAAAACAACCACTTTAAATTCAAACAGAGAGATCAAGTGAATGAGAGATTCATTCATCTCGTTGGTGGCGAAAGAGCAAATACATGCTACAATCAAATTCTCCTCATCTTGAGTAAGAGGTGAATCTTTAGTAAAGAGCGCAAAACAGAACTGTGTAGCTTAATGAGACAACCAGCAAAAATGTCATTTGAATACCTTCCAAGTTAGCTAAAGAGGATATATAACTCCTATTCCTACGCGCTTTCACAGAATTATGGAAAAAAGACATGTTCCTATCACCTTCTTGGAGCCAATCTATCTGTGCCTTTTGCTTCAAAAATATCTCCTCGCAAAGTTACCATTCCTCTAACTACCTCACAACCTGAGACTATGCTTTGCCTATATCCTCTAAGAAATCATAATCCTCAATTTGGCGAGTGCTATCATTGAGTTATGCCTGAGTCATCCTCTTAATAGCACAAAGGTTACCAAAGCACAAACTATTCCATCTTTTAAGCTAAAATTTCCCAAACTATAATTTCTTAACAAAGGAAAACATAGCAATACCATAGGCAGGGTCACCATGTTTCCATCACTGGTCAATTAAATCATGAAGGGAAAAGCCACGGAGCCACATGAGTTGAAACTTAAAAGGAGGATTCTTAGGAACTCTAAAAGAAGCTGCTGAAAATTTAATATGCCAATAATCAGAATCTCTCCAGTCAAGAATCTCAGAACTAGTAATCAAGCTACCGCCCACCCAATAGTAGGAGACCGGAAACCTATCCACCAACTCAAAAATAGCTTCCTCTCCACATCGTCTATTAGTACAAGTATACACCCCATTAGAAATCAAGGAGGTCTACATTCTCATGAAAGAGAACAAAAGAGGGACCCAACCTAGCCAGCCCCCCCTTTTCCGCCAAACTTGACATAGAATTAAAGTCACCACCTAAAACCCAAGAAAGATAAGGAGCACACAACCAAACATATATTATATGAGATTCAAGTAGAGTTTTCCCACAAAGATCAATTGGAGCATAAACATTAGTAACCATAATAATCTCCCCAGATTTTAGGCTAGAGGAAACCACAAAAAGAGTGGAATGACTAGATATCCACCAAAGTGGGACAATCTTCCTCGAGTCCAAAAAAAGAGCCAAACCTCCAGAACAACCAAAAGAACCATTGCACTAACATGGTCCAAAATGCCAGATACTTGGAGCACGCTAAAGCATGCAATCTACTGATAGCTTTGTCTCCTAGACACAAAAGATATTTGGAGAATAAGCTGCAATCAAATCATGAATCAAATCATGAATAGCTGCAATCAAATCATGAATAGCCTTCTATAGAGGGGTGTTATTCAACCCCCTTACATCATTGAAGAGATTGGGAAAATTGCGCATCAATGGGTTTTACTGACCCAGATTCCACCAACAATTCCCCTGCTGATTTAATCTTCTCCCGATCCTTCTTGCGGCCACTTTTGGAAGAATTCTTAGAAGGACTTTTCTTAAGAGGTCGGTGTTGCAAGCCCAAAGCCTAAGAGCTATCCTTCGCTTTAATAGAGTCCATCACCTCCCTGACCAAATCTACCAATACAATATCATCCTTCAAAACTTTAGAATCACCTGGATCTTGCAAATCAGGACTCCTAGGAGACACTTGGGGATTTTGTGGGCCCTGTGAAGATTGAATATCCTGAACAATTCCCTAATGCACAACATCCATGCCCATGATAGTATCTCCAAAAGATGGAATCCCTTCTTCCAAGCCCAAAGTTTTTAGTACCTTGAAATGGTTGAAGCCCTCATCATTCTGCCTTTCCTTGTAAGTCATCTTCTGACTCCTCCCCTTAGTATGAGGCTTAGCAGGCGTAAAACCATCATTGTCTAAACCACCATCCATCATAGGGGCTTTTCCTTTGTCCCCTTTATCCACTTTCAAAACCGAGGGAGAAGGAGAATTGTTAGCACCAACAACTTTAGTTACCCTAGGACATTGCCACCAAAGGTGTCCATAGTCACGACAAATCTGCCACCAAAAAGGAAGAGTCTCATAATCCAACTGTTGAACCCAAGAGGAAGAGCCTAGACAAATTTCCAATAAATTCGACAAAGGATTGTTCAAATCAATTTCCATACAAATATGAGAAAATGTAATTACCTTTTTATCTAGGGTTTGTTGAGCTGTTGTAACCAGCTTCCCAAGTAGAGCAGCAATCCTTTTCTGAATATTCCTCTCTCCAAACGCAAGCAGAAGCTACAGGAGATGAACCCAAATAGAAACCCTCGAGGGAAGTTCTTCAGCCAAATTGAAACCCACATGCCAAGGTTTAATGAACAAGCATGGCTTTTCAAATAAGAGATATCCTCCATTGCCGATTTTGGTGGAATAACCAAAACTGGACAATCCTCCATGACCGATTTTGGTGGAATAACCAAAACTGAACAATCTTGGCTCCTTAGCAAACAACCATTCACTATTTTGAGTTTGGGATCCTCACCCACATACAGAGTTTGATGACCCCGCATGCACACCCGAAGAAGAGCCGCCTTGCGCCACAACAACAACAACCACCAAACTTGTAGAAGCACGGTGCCTCTCCATCCCAATCAACAACCAGCATACAAACACTGAGGAGAAAAACCCCTACTCCTAGATGCAAAGTGTCAGCGACAACGCTAGTAGAAGAAATGGTAAAAGCCCACAATAAATCCCACACCACCACAAAACCCTACCAAAACACAATCCTCAAAGTACACCACACCCCCACAACACAGTAGAATAAACCCTCGCCCCCAAAAGACAAACAAGGCATGAAACATTTGTTTGCTACCATGTGATTCTTGGACCACCTCTAGCAAATCCACTTTAATAATATCCCAAAACTCCTGAAAAATTCTATAGGAAACCCATTTGGACCAGAAGCTTTACCCTTACGCATCCCAAAAACAATCGCTTCCAATTCAAACAGAGAGATCACGTGAATGAGAGATTCATTCATCTCATTGGTGACGAAAGAGGGAATACATGCTACAATCAAATTCTCCTCATCTTGAGTAGGAGGCGAATCTTTAGTAATGAGAGCAGAGCAAAACTGTGTAGCTTCATGAAACAACTCCCACAAAAATGTCATTTGAATACCCTCCAAGTTAACTAAAGAGGAAATATAGCTCCTATTCCTACACGCTTGCACAAAATTATGGAAAAAAGACATGTTCCTATCACCTTGTTGGAGCCAATCAATCTGTGCCTTTTGCTTCAAAAATATATCCTCGCAAAGTTCCCACTCCTCCAACTCTCTCACAACCTAAGACCCTACTCTGCCTAAAATCCTCTGAGAAACCATAATCCTAAACTTGGTGAGTGATATCATCAAGGCGTGCCTTAATTATCCTCTTAATAGTATGAAGGTTACCAAAGCACAACCTATTCCATCTTTTAAGCTGAAATTTCACAAGCTGCAATTTCTTAACAAAGGAAAACATAGCAATACCATAGGCAAGGCCACCATATTTCCACCACTGGTCCATTAAATCATGAAGGGAAGAGCCACGAAGCCACGTGAGTTGAAACTTAAAAGGAGGATTCTTAGAAACTCTAAAGAAGCTTCTGAACATTTAATATGTCGTTAATCAGAATCTCTTTGGTCAAGGATCTCAGAACTAGTAATCAAGCTAACGCCCACCCAATAGTAGGAGACCTGAAGCCTATCCACCCGCTTAGAAATAGCTTCCTCTCCACATCATCTATTAGTACAAGTATACACCCCATTAGAAATTGAGGTCCAAATTCTCACGAAAGAGAACAAAAGAGGGATCCAACCTAGCCAGCCCCCCCCTTTTCCACCAGACTTAACACAGAATTAAAGTCACCACCTAAAACCCAAGGAAGCTAACAAGCACACGACCAAACATATATTATGTGAAATCCAAGTGGAGTTTTCCCACGAAGATCTATTGGAGCATAAACATTAGTAACCATAATAATCTCCTCGGATTTCAGGCTAGAGGCAACCACGGAAAGAGTGGAATGACTAGATATCCACCAAAGTGGGACAATCTTCCTCAGGTCCAAAAAAAGAGTGAAACCTCCAGAACAACAAAAAGAACCAATGCACTAACACTGCCCAAAACGCCAAATACTTGAAGCACGTTGAAGCATGCAATCTACTGATAGCTTATTCTCCTAGACACAAGATATTTGGAGAATGAATTGTAATCAAATCATGAATAGCCTTTAGTCGAGGGATGTTATTCAACCCCCTTACATTCCAAGAGAATATAATCATTGAAGAGAATGGGAAAAGTGTGCATCAATGGGTTTTACTGACTCGGATTCCACCAACAATTCCCCCACTAATTTAATCTTCTCATGATCCTTCTTGCGGCCACTTTTGGAAGAATTCTCAAAAAGACCTTTCTTAAGAGGTCATTGTTACAAGCCTAAAGCTTGAGAGGAATCCTTGGCTTTACCAGAGTCCAACACCTCCTTGACCAAATCTGCAAAACAATATCATCCTTCAAAACTTTAGAATCAGCTGGATCTTGCAAATCAGGACCCCTGGAAGACCCCTGGGGATTTTGCAAGCCCTACGAAGATTGAATATCTTGAACAGTTCCCTACTCCTGCACAACATCCATGCCCATGACAATATCTCCAGAAGCCCCGTCAACTGGAATCCCTTCTTCCAAGTCCAAAGTTTCCAACACCTTGAAACCGTTGAAGCCCTCATCATTCTGCCTTTCCTTGTAAGTCCTCTTCTGACCCCTCCCCTTAGTATGAGGCTTAGCATGCATAAGACCATTCTTGTTTGAACCACCATTCATCATAGGGGCTTTTCCTTTGTCCCCTTTATCTACTTTCAAAGTCTAGGGAGAAGGAGAATCATTAGCACCAGCAGCTTTATTTACCCTAGGACATTGCCACCAAAGGTGTCCATAGTCATGACAAATCTATCACTGAAAAAGGAAGTGACTCATAATCTAACTGTTGAACTATGAAGAGCCTAGACAAATTTCCAATGAATTCGACAAGGGATTGTTCAAATCAATTTCCACACAAATACTAGAAATTGTATCACCTTTTTATCCAAAGTTATTGAGCTGTTGCAACCGGCTTCCCATGCAGAGCAGCAATTCTTTGTTGAATATCCTCTCTCCAAAAGTCAAGCGGAAGCTACAAGGGGCGAACCCAAATAAGAACCCTCGAGGGAAGTTCTTCAGCCGAATTCAAACCCATGCCATGGTACAAGGAACAAGCCTACTTGATTGTAAAAGTAGGACCCTCCCTCAAAAACTCGATTCCTATCAGCCATACTAGAAAAAACAACTATGAAATAACTATTCGCAGCCAGCATCATCTCCATATCACCCTCAACTTGCCAAGAATGACAGATCCAAGATTCCAACACTGACAATTTAATACGAATCCCAAGAAATTTACAGATTAGAGCATGGTTGTTCAAATAAGAGATATCCTCCACGACCGCTTCTGGTGGAATAACCAACCGAATGATCCTGGCTCCTCAGCAAACAACCATTCACTTTATTCAGTTTGGGAACCTCACCCACATAAAGAGTCTGATAACCCTGCATGCACACCCGAAGAAGAGCCACCCTGCGCCACAACAACAACCGCCACAACAACAATAACCACCAAACTTGCAGAAGCACGATGCCCATCCATCCCAATCAAGAACCAGCATGCAAATACAGAGGAGAAAATCCCCTACTCCCAGCCACAAAGCGTCAGCGACAACACTAGTAGAAGAAATGGTAAAAGCCCACAAGAAACCCCATACCACCACAAAACCCTGTCAAAACACAATCCTAAAAGTACCCCACACCCCCACGGCACTGCAGAAAAAACCCTCGCCCCCAAGAAACAAAATAAACAAACCCCCCTCATCCCCCCAGACACCAAACACAGAATATCAAACGCAAAAAAAACTATGGCATCACAGCCTTAGCTCAACCCAGCGCTACCTCCAGTCCCCGTCATCGCTCAATGAAAATACTACAGTTGTTGTCTTAATTTGAAACAAGTGAATAGTCTGTGTTTTTGCAATCAGCATCACTTTGGCATTTGTCCAAATTAGAAAAGAAAAATAGCACATTACAGCCAACGCCGCAACTAAAAGGGAGTTGAAGTCCAACTATCAATATGATGAAGGCAGGGAAGAGGAAAATGTAAACGATTGTAGCTTAAATGAAATTGTAATTTTGTACGACGATTTTTTTTAATCATTGGGTGCATTATATGAGATCATTGGTAGTTGTATTTGCATGTTGATGCGATTGCGTACTCATCTGTTATTCAAATATGAAAGAAAACACTTCTCCAACATTCTACAGACTCATTTCATAAGTTCCGCATGATATATATGAAATTTTTTAAAGAAGTAAAACATTATTTTAAATTTGTCAAGTTTTGCTGCGTCACCAGTTAATAAACTATGATTATTACTATTATGGGATACATTTGCCACTTAACCATGTTTACAATACAGTCCAAACTTATTCCACACAATGTTGAAGGTCACCTAGAACCTCACCAAAGATTCAACAAAATACATTTACAAAAAACTTACCCTGTGACTGATATTGTTTTCTCGCAGACGAAGAAGATGGTTGATGATATAGTGAACATCCTCTTGCTTAATCCATTTCCGCTGCTTGTTAAGGAGTCTAATCATGGGAGCGGGTTCATGTGCTGGCAATTCCTTGCAGAGCCACCCAATTTTCTTCCTTCTCCATTCCTCTGCAAATTCCTCCAGTTCCATAGCTTCCTCTGAAGTGGATTTTTCTTTAGCTTTCTTTGAATTCTCCTGCAGACCTGCAATGGCATCTCTGCCTTTGGAGAGAAAGCTCTGAATTTTCTTAGGTGGGTCAGAGGTGAATCCTCGCAATTGGAAAAAGGGATGTGATTTGGATAAAAGTGGAGATTGGAAGCTATAACAAGTGATTAGCGATCTGGGTGTTGTAGAAAACGACGTTTGGAGACGCAGGGAAGAGAAAGAAAGCTCAAGAGCTCCTCCTGCACTAAGAAACATCTTCTGCAAGTATATAAGCTCACTCCTGTTTATTTTTCCCTTTGCAGAGGGCTTTGACAGTAAGTGAGAACTGATATCTAGTTGAGACTGTATGGCCCGGAATAATCATATGCTTCAATAGAATAAGACTGATAAAATATTGTAACGATCTTGGGAACTCGTCTCTTTCTTGTACAACATAGATTTACTCTATCGAATGTTCGAAGGATGGGAATGGACACGTACATTGAATACAAAAATGATGAATTTTAAGCTTTAAAGTACTGCCAAGTGTTAATCATTTAATCAACAATTAATAATTACTAAAATTTAATTAAATTAAATGTAATTTGTAGTTTGAAATTTGATGAAGGATTATAATTCATGTTAAAATTGATTTATCATGGTATTAGAATTTTGGTTTGTTCAAGTGAAGATTCTAGATTTTGTAAATTAATTGTCTTTGTTCAAGTTTGTCTATATTAATGTGGACTTAATTTTGATTAGTATATACTTTACTTGATGTACTATTATGACTCTTTAACCATATTTTATGATATTTATTTTGTTGTAAGGATAAGTTGTCTTTATGAATACTTTTGTAGAATTTATTGAATCATAAGGTTCATAATTTGTTTAATAAGACTCTTAGTGGGATTGATTCAATGGCAAGAACCAAGATCAAGGAAAGCAAGTATGCAACGAACCTAGGTTGGCATGCTAAGCTTTGATAATGTTTTGATAAATGTTGTTAGAATACTCTAATAAATACTTTCTAAGTAAACCTAGCATATTCCTTGATAAGTTTTAGATGATAGTTTGTAATGCTTACAAATGAGTGAATGAATGCCCTTCAATGTAATAAAATAGTGTCTCAATCAACAGAGGTGTGCACTAGGATGGCTCACACTAGCAAGTGAAGTGGTCATCAATGGGCGAAATTGAATTTTGAATTTTAAAAGTCAAGGTTTAAATATGTGAGTGTAGAAGAGACTTGGATCAAGTCTACATATGTAGATTTGATCCAAGGTGGCAAAAGACCCAGATGTAGGGATAAGAATAAAACTTTAGGGGTCAGTAATAAGGAGATCAAGATATGATGATTTCATGATCAAAATTCATGCAAGAATATATCATTTATTAATTAATTATTGCATTTAGGGCACTCTAATCAAAGTGGTATCAAAATATATGGAAAAAGTGCATGGGTTATAATTTTCACCATTATATTTTATCAGCACTTTGATGAAAAACTAGGTAGATGCATGCAAATCTAAAATAAGTAGTTAATGTATAATTAAAATACTTTTCACACTCAAGATATTTGAATTTGTATAAAGTAATAGACCATTTTTCAATTCTTCTTGCATTAAGCACTCCAAAAGCCTACACAACAACAAAAAAGTGTGTAATGAGTAATATTTTCTACACATTTAAATAAGCACTCAATACAACATCATTGAAAAGGAATTATCCTCAGAAATAGTAAAATTAATGCAAAGGAGGGAAAGACATGTTTCCTTTTATATAACAATGATAAATAACTAACTATGCAAAAATATAAAATGAGTATAACCAAGCAATGAAATGGTATAACTCCCCTAAAAATGGGAATGAGAATGAGTTGTGCACTATATAACATAACTTGCATGAGAATATTGTTGATAATACATCCCTCCAATTGGTTCATCCAATATATGTAAGGAATTGGAGAGGAGAAAAATATATAAACATGATAATACATGTGTAGTGTTGCAAATTATATTCTCATACAATTTCATGCTCACTTAGGCCTCACTTTGGTGCTTCTATATTTTCCATGCCCCCTAAATCTGACTAATCTTGCTCAATCCAAGGCTTAATTTTGCAAGTATAGTACCTTTCTGGCTTCTCCAACCTATTTCTAGTCCTTCAATGTCGAAATAGAGTACCTCGCATGCTAGTCCCAGTGACTATGGTTCTAGGTGTCATGGTCCAACCAAAAAGGGCCTAAATTTTAATATGTTCACAGTCTAAATTTGGTGAATGGGAAAATATTATCCATGTTGGTATGCTTCAAAATAATCAACATGTTTCATCAGGTTCACTATAAAAGGAGGCCCCCCTCCTCATTTGATCATCACACATTCATAATTCACTCTTTGATTGAGAAAGCCCTTCGGTCATCTTGAAGGCAACGAAGGAGGATATCTAGCATTGAAGATGGAATTCATGATTAAGTTCATATGTTTCCTCCATGAGTGAAGCCATACACGAGCTCCCTTCCTACACCATCAACCTTTCATGAAGGCTTTAAGACAGGGAGAATTCATTGGAAATTTGTAAAAATTTGCTATTCAACATTCTTTACTTCATATTCAAGGTTTATTTTAGACATTTTTGTTATAGGAAAGTTTGAATCCTCCTAGGTCTTTACTGAGGCAAGACCCTATACAAAACAAACAACATTTTCCTCTTATTGTATGCAAGTTTTTAGTTCTAAGAGAAAGGCTTTGAAAATCCAAGAAGTGTGGATTGAGACAAGAAGAATCAAATCCTTAAAAAGTAACATGGATGCTACCAATTATTGCATAGTCTGCACGGTTAGTGAAATAGTCTAGCACATTTTCAACAAAAATCCAAGCAAGGATCATAGCGATATTCTGAGTCTAAATTCAATCATAACATCAGCTTCATACATCACGGGGACTATGTCCAGGGAAAACTTTAAGAAACCCCCTTCTGGGAAAAGGTGTAAAATACTGGCGAATCCTCCATTATTATTTTTTTTTGGGGGGGGAATTTAATATTGTTGGCAAAAATTTTTAATTTGAATGGAAAAAATATTATTTGCACTGGCGATTTTTTTTCAATTATATGAAAATTCTATAAAATCTTGGCGAATCTTTCATTATTGAAAACAGTCGTGGTGACAGGCACACATACCGACAAACCATTATTATTCTATGGGGGTTTGGGGGCAGTGTCCCCAAGCTGGGTTCCAGGGGCAGTGCCCCTAGCGCGCTCCCTGTCGCGGTGTAGGGCAGGGTCGAGGGGCAACGCCCCTGCGGGGGTTTTCGGGGGTAGTGCCCCTGAAAGCTAAAATGATTTTTATTATTTTATTAAGGTTTCGTGAGTTAATTTTATATCTTTTAACAGGAACCAACCCTACTTTTTATAACTGTTGGATGATCCCAGATGGATGAGAGGAATTCTTTTTCGGGCCAAGGTTTAAAAGGACAAAAAGATTCCCCCAAAAGTCTCTGAAATAGAGACACACGTCAAATCTATCTCGGGACAAAGTTTTCAAAGTCACAAAGTTTCATTGAAAGTCTCTGAAATAGAGACACATGTCACGTAACATGTACCCTAACCTTAAATATCGACCACATATTGGTGAATATGGTTTTCAATTACGACAAGCTTTGGAAATTGTAGGCGAAATGTTTCAATTTATAGTGTCCAACAATTAATTTGATTGGCGATATTGTGATAGAAAAGGATAAAAAATACATAAACCAATAGGTGATGGGTCTAGGCATTCAACCCAATATTTATAAAGTCTGTGTGACATAGACAACCTGATTTACACATTATATTCGCCAAATCTTGGGTTGCGGACATGAGAGATTCACCAAATGGCGAATATTCGCCACTAAAGTTTTCCCTAACTATGTCACCTATTAATAGTGTCTTCCTATTTTGAGCTCAATTTTTTGTAACAAGTTCCTCTCTAATTCCTCTTTCTAGATATGTATTCAAAGTTAACATATTAGACACATAGCTTGTTGTTTTATGTTGATTATGGTTCACTTTTACATCTTTTCACCTATTTCTTGTTGCATCTTATTCAACCACATTAATAAATCTGTAAAGGGGATAATTCAATTACAACAATCATTTGTGCCCATAACTTACCTACCTCAATTGGTTTGAAGTTGGACCAATTGAGTTATTCAACAATCAAATTGTTGATGGGAGTTGGTTTGATCCCTAGTTTTTAGGTTTAGGCTATTGATCCATATTTCCAACCATTTCAACATATAAACATAGTAAAAGATAACATCATTTAATAAACTGTGTTGAAGCACATGACATGAGATAATAATGAAGACGCATATAGTTAGGGAAAGGCAAGGTACCTCTTAAGTGTTTACCCACAATATAAACTTGAGTAATAAGAAGGTGACATAAAATATATTGTATGACATGCAAAACTTAGGATATAAGCTAGTAAGGATCATAAGTGTGAAATCATAAGCAAATAAGGATTAAAAATATGGAAACATTAGTTGTAAACGTATGAAACATTGCAATCATGATAAAGACCTAAGCATCATACACATGTTGTCATAAACATTTAGATGGGGCACATAATAAAATCATATAGCACATGTCCATAACAAAGGAGCACACAGAAACCAAAGTGGTAAAATATAGAGCATAGAAACATATAAATTATTCAATCTAAACATAAGAAATCATAGGAGCTAAATATGACACACAAGAAAGCAAAAAAGTAGGCATAAAAGAAATATATGAAGAGGCATCCATGTGGAAAAATAAATCACAAAAATAATATCAATAGATATAACTGTATCATCTTAAAATGGAAGCGCCCATCTTGAGACATGTTTATCCCTCCTTAGTAGGATGCTTTGGACCTAATTGAAATGCCTTTATGGACCCATGGATGTACCTTTTCTTTTGTGCTAGATCGGGCCCCTATTTTTTTTTCCCTTTCTCGTTGTTCTTTTCTCTATCACCGAGGTCATGTACCATCCCCTAATGGACTGACCCATCAGGGGGTAGGCCAAGATGAGGTTGGCATAGCCCTTGGGGTGAGGCCGAGGTTGACCTCCCCCCGAGGTTAGGCACCTCAGGATTCTGAGCCCTTCTCGAGTTTCCAATTTCTTTTCCCACCTTGTGTAGTCGACCCTTTTCGATTTCAGTCGTGAAATTGGTATAAAGGAGGCCTGATCACTTCATTTAATGAGGGCATGGTTCGAGATCTTTCATATTTTTTGTCTACAAGCATTCCAAGAGCATTCATAAGCGTTTCCTAGGAGCATTGAAGGAGATCTTTTGCAACCTTTTAAGACTTAAAGATTTCAATATCTTTTGCATTAGAGGAGATTTGATGTATTTATTTGGAGGCCTTTTCATCATCATTCCATGATCATGCATGTTCATTTCAAGGTCTATCTTCCTTCATTGAAGATAGTGGAGTTGGTTATCAAGGAAGGGTTTGTTCATTCATTCTTCATTTGCATTTGCACATCCGATTTGAGTATATGAGTACATCTACATCCATGAATTCATGATCTGGTGTGATTGATCTATTGAATTTGATTATATATCATAATTTCCTACAAGATTCAACAATATTGAGCACTTCTACATCCTTGTGGATTACAGATTCGGATCCTCCGTGAGGGTTTCTACAAAGTAAGGTGAATTTGTACATTTGCTTTGCTTTTACATACATTTACATTCAAGTTTAATTCCTAAACTAGGGCTTGACTGAGGAAAGCCCCTCCCCAACCAAAAAAAACATTTTTCCCTTGTTGATTCAAGTATACAGACTTGCAAATTCAGATTCAGAGTCGTTAGAAACAGGTTACTGTCACAGATCTAGATTCTGGAAAAAATTGCAAAGCAGGTGGATATCAACCTCATCCTAGTCCTAGTTGGATTTCTTGCATGTCACCATCCACCCTCTAGGTCTTCATAGTCCCGAGCCAAAAATATTTTTGGGTTTTGAAGATCTTGAGTTTTTGGTTCCAGATTTGGTCGTGTTCGGGTTTCTGAGCTATTTCGAGAGCATAAACACATATCCAAGTTTGAGAAAACACATTACAAGCATTTAAAGGTGAGTTGGTGTATTTTATTGGTTAATTTAAATATTTACATTTCAAATCTGGTTTGTTTCATTAGATTTAGCATTGTTTTTTACTTTCCTAGTTGACTATACTCGATTCACTCACTCTGTCTAACTGTCAATCTTGGGGTAATAAGTGTTCGTGTGTAAATGGGTACCTGTCAGAAACAACACAAACACTCAATAGATCATTATATTAGCATCATGGGGTTAGTAAAAACATGAAAAGCATAAGAACCCACTAAAATCGACCTATTGCCTTCTAACTAGAAAGAGTGTAATTAGTTGCATATCAGCCCTCAGAATATGCTCCAAATCAGTGACCAATACTATCCTAGCATGAAGGATTTTTATTGAAAACAAGCTAAATGATGATAAAAGCATGCATTTTAACTCTAAATGATGAAATAGAAGTAACAAGCTAGCATGTAATAATATGGAATGCAATTCTATGATGAAAATGGCAGCATAACAATGCAATTTTGATCTAAGATGAAGGCTTATTTGCTCTCAAAACA
>MU228414.1:273769-317245 GCA_018584345.1 Thuja plicata | reverse complement strand
ATTAATTATTTAAACAATAAAATTGCTTTTTAATAATTAGAGGACTATAGCCATTTTAATTAAATTAAATAGGCTAGGGGGAATGGGTTGAATGCAAGTGATATTTGATATAAGGATTTATTTAATTTCTTTATAATTAAATATTATAGTCATGTTTGATTTTTGATTTGATCTGATTGGTCGAATTTGAGTTGAATTGTATGGCTATAATAGATAATATAAATCAGTGATAAAAATCACCTAGGACATTAAATTGATTAAAAGAATTATGCCAAGCAGTAACAGGGTCGTTTGGACATAAATCGAGGGTATGATCACACTTAGGGAAAATAGGGTCCATAGTTGCGACAGACCGAATTCATGTGGTTACAATAAGCTGAGCTAAAATTGAGTTGCACATCCAAAGCATGTTGGAGAGATGTCCATAGTGTAGAATTAAACACTGAATCTCTATTTGAAATAATCCTACGAGGTATCCCATGCAACCAAACTATATCCTCCAAGAACACATGTACTACCAAAGGAACAGTATACGAAGCTCTCATGGGTGAAAAGTGAGCCACATTGGACAACTAGTCCACTGTAACCATAATAGCATCATGATGACACAATGAAATAGGAAAACCAAAAATAAAAACAATAGATATAGTATCCCACTTCCATTTAGGAATAAAATGTGGCTACAAAAGACCGACTAGATGTTGATACTCTTCCTTCACTCTCTAACACTCAAGACATCTAGCCACAAAATTGGCAACATCACACCTCATCCTTGCCCAAAATTACAACTATATAAGGTCAACATGCATCTTCTTGATGCCAGGATGTGTGAAATACGATGCATGATGTGCCTATGACAAAACCATTGAATGAAGATCTCCTGACACCGATACATAAATACACCCATGGTGCCGCAATAGTTCATTTGACTCCAATGAGTGACCTAAAAATGGCCCGAAAAGGTACATCCAGACTTAATATCTTCTCTAACCCCTTGATACCATGTATCACTAGGAAAAGCCTCAAGGATATGGTTACGGAAGTCAAATCCAAGTGATAAAACATATATCTCATGCCTTCTCTTATTCAAGGCATCTACAACAAAATTATCCTCCCCCTTGATGTAATGAACATCAAAATCATACTCACACAAAAACTCCATCCAACGGCGTTGTCGTGCATTCAGGTTCAGCTGAGAAAAGATATACTGCAAGCTATGGTGATCACTATGCAACTCAAACTTGTGACCCAAAAGAAAATGTCTCCAGCGCACTAGCGCATGTACAACAGTCGCTAACTCCAAATTATGGGTGGGTTAGTTTAGCTCATGATCCTTAAGCTTCTGGGACTCATATGAAATCAATCATCCCTCCTAAATAAGAATTTCCCCCACACCCTCCAATGATGCATTAGAGAACACCATGAACTCACCTGCAGGATCTGACACTGCCAAGATAGGTGTACTGGTCAAGTACTCCTTAAGAGCCCGAAAAACTAACTCACACTACGCGGACCAAACAAACTTCTCCCCTTTCCTCTAAAGAGAAGTGATAGGATGATCCAATTGAGAGAAATACTTCACGAATTGGTTGTAGTAACCTGCCAAACCCATGAAACTATAAACCTCAGGAGCACTAGTCAATGTTGGCCAGTCCATAATAGCTCAAATCTTTGAAGGATCCATAGAAATACCCTCTCTACAAATGATATGGCCCAAATACTTCACCTTAGTCTAGAATAACTCACATTTGGCCATATTTCCATACAACTGATGGTCATGTAAACACTGCAATACCTAACGCAAATGGACCTCATGTTCCTCCATAATCCTTGAATATATCAAAATATCATCCATAAACACAAAGACATAGCGGTCAAGATAGGTACAAAATATGTCGTTCATCAAGCTCATGAACACTGATGGCGCACTGGTTAACCCGAAGGGTACAATTGTAAACTCATAGTGCCCATAACAAGTGCAAAAAGCTATCAGATGAATGTCAAACTCCTAGATACAAAGATGATGGGATCCCGACTTACGGTCTATCTTTGAGAATACTCTCACTCCCTTCATTTGATTGAACAAATAATATATCCTCGGCAAGGGATATTAGTTCTTCACTGTCACCTTATTTAATAGCTAGTAATCAATACACAAACGCAAATATGCATCCTTCTTCTTCACAAAGATGAGTAGTGCACCCCATGGGGATACACTAGGATGAATATGGCCCTTGGCCAAAATATCCTCTAATTGAAAATGAAGTTCACTCAGCTCCTAAGTGGTCATGTGGTAAGGTGCCAAAGAAATAGGCTCAACTTTAGGAATGAGATCAATACAAAAATTTATGTAGTCACGTTGAGGCAACATGCCTAGAATCTCATCCAAGAACACATATGCAAACTCACGAAGAAGTGGGTGATCATCAAGAGACACCTCTCGACTCTCAATCCCATCAAGGTAACTAATAGAGACTACAAAGAAATGACAACCCTATCACATACTTTTCTTCAGCTGCTTAGCTGAGATCATTTGAAGTGATATAACTCTCTGGACCCCTACAAGCTCAACATGCCCACCTGTGTCATTGAAACACTGTACCAACTTATACCGACCATCTGTAATATCCACCCATCTAGTACCATTTATGTTTGTGATGTTGAATGCGTTCATGCCCATTTTATTGCATGTGTTAGACCTTCAAATCGATTTGATGATTCTCTGATGCTATGGTAGTACTCTATGATGATGTAGTTACTTTGATACAATGTTTAATTAAGTAATATCATGTTGTTATATAGGTGATGATTATTATTTTCAAATAAGGATGTTTTGGACATTTATGGTTTCTACTAACATATCGACCCCTATATCTGTATTTATATGGATTTTGGATATGTTTTATATTTTTGTTTGATGTGCCTGTATGGTGAGGACAAAGTCGTAGTTACTTGCTTGCGAGATCCACACGATGTATCGTTCCCGACCATTGATTGTTATATATATACATGTATGTACATGCTTGGCTTCGTAATGCATGTTTGCAGGTACCAGGTATCATCTCCCCGAATTGGAAGGATTGAGTATTCCCTTACATATATCTCAATGGTGAAATATGGGAGGTAGCATTCAGGCCTAAAACCTTATACATAACCTTTATTTGTCCTATGAGTGGACAAGTATCTGATTGACTAGCCTATTTGGATTTGTCAAGGTGACGTGAATTCATGAACCCTATTTGAGTATGTTGTGATTATTACATTATGATTGGTCAGATTTTAGTATACATGCATTCATTTAGGTCAATGTTGCATTTTGTCATGATGTCAGTAAACTGATCTATTAGGCATTAATTAAGAATTAATTTTAAAGGTTAAATAATTATACCTTCCAAAATATTATAATATTTAATATGTGGTTATTTAAGTATAAAATATTAATCAAACACCTATATTTAATTATTGAATCAATTATAAAGTTCAAATATAATAATTAAAATTTTAATTAATATTAAATAAAAATTGATATTAAATGTGCAAATTAGTAATGTATCACTTTAACATTACTTTTATTTTCAAAGGTTGCATGTTTGAAATCATGCTTGAGTTATCAATTTAATTTAAATAAAAATTAAATCATGGAACTGTGAATGCACAAATATTTAATAAAATCAAATTTGAACTTTAATTAAAAGTTCAGTTGTGCAACTTAAGTCAAGTTAAAAATTAAATTAAGTGACTTTATTAATTTTAAGTTATTAGTCGATTGGCTATTATTGTTGGAAAATCACCAGTTGTGAGTGATGTCGGATGCCTGAAAATACAAAATCCATCCATATTTTACTGGAAATAATGTTGTCCCTGTTCTCATGGCATCGTACAGGTGAAAGATTTTTTTAGAATGTGTTGTTTGCTATGCTAGTGAATGAATTTTTTTTACACAAATTTCAAGATCTTCTAGAGAGGAAAAAGTTGTTAATCCCTTCTCGACAAGAGTGACCAATTAATGCAGATGTGAGGTGGGAGGACAGGGCTAAGGGCACTGGCTAAGCTTGAGACAAAATGCACAAAGACAAAAGAAAAGAAAAAAAGGTCAAATTTTTTTTCCAAATTCGCGAAAGCAGAGCAAGTTTTTGGCAATTTTTTTGTGGTTTTCGACCACAAAATATGTAGATCATGAAGAACAGATGCTGAAAAAATTGCAAAAATTTGTAGTGTTTTCGGATTTTTCAAATTTGATCAATGATGCATTTTATCTGGAGCTTAGCCGCGTCTTAGACTAAGTAGCATTCTTATTAAATAGATTGTATTAAACAGACATGTTCTATTTAGGTTGGAATAGACTTGTACTCTACATTTGGGAAAATCCCAATGTCTGCCACATATCTTTTGTTTGTGTGCCAAAAAAAAATGCATTTATCATTGCCTTTGAAGCATTGACTATATAGGCTTAGTGTCAAAGAACTCTCTCAATTACTCAGTGTAGGAAAATATTTTCTTAGTTGGGTTTTCATACTTATGTTTCCTTATGATTCCAATGGCCAAAAAAAAAAAAGCTTTAAAGTGTTGAATGTACACTTTCTGACAGATACTAAAATCCAATGTATCATATAAACAGAGATTGTTAAAGAGAGTTGATTTTCTTTTCAGTTTTCCTTGTATGGACTCTCCTCATCTCATGTTCTAGAAATTTGTTGTAACAAAGATTATAAAAGGATGTCATGAAGCAACCGGGAGGTTTACACCTTTACAGGTGTATGTATGCAAGACAGCACTCCATTGTCGAGATATTTTATCATTTTGAAATAGCTCTCGACAAAGTTATTTTACTTACTAATCTCTTAATTTTATTATATTGAATAGTTGTTTTTCTTATTTCATTTAAAGGCTGCAAGAGTTTTTGTTTAGAAAGAATTTCATTCAAGGGGAGCCTGCCTATGCCATGTCTTTACAATACGTCCTTTTTCTCTCTGCACTTTGAAGATTGGCTCGCTGATATATGATTTATTTGTGAAATCTGCTAAGGTTTTTCATACCCTACACCAAAAAAACATGGATGAAGAATGGCAGATCTTGATAGGAGAGGAGAATAACCCAGAAAGCATTGTGGTTGAACTAATCATAGAATAACAAACTTTACAGAAGATCAAGGTCAATATTAGGCCAAAGAAATGTCAATCATATGAATACCCTCATATGTGTAGCAATGTAGCTCTCATCTTTTGAACATGAATTTGGTGGGGAATTGATGTGTCACAGATATACAAAATCAGCTTAAAATCTCTCATTTTTCAATAATTAAAAATCTATCATTTTAAGTAGTTTTTATTGTCTTGATTTTTCCCTTGTGAATTAGGAAGCATAAGAATATTTTTCCGAATTGGGCCTTTCTTTCCTAGAGAGACAGGGTGACAGATTTTGTGGACAAAATAACACTCATGATTGTTAATCCTGCTAAGGAAGCCAAGCAAGCAAGTATGGAAGACATTTAATTTGAATAAAGAGATTTGAGACACAATGGCTATTCTAATTGTTGTTTATCATGTCAATGCATAGAGGAAATTTTCATAAATATGGAAACTCAAAATGAGTTGTTTTTGGATGGGTGCAAAGTTTGTATTTTTGGTTTGAATTGATCTAAGGTTAATTCATTACCGTGCAAACTTGAAACTCTTAAATTATCTATAAAGTGGCTCATTTTCCATCAATTTGTGGGCAAAAGATGGAATTGTAGTACACTAGTGATAATGTAAGAGGTTTATGTCAAGTTGATAGGGAAGTCTACCGTAAATCAAAGATGTAATTTCTAACATCATTTAATTACTATGTTTCAGTAAATTTAAAAACCGCTCAATTTGAAATAATGTGCTCAATTCTTTAAGCACAATTTATTATGTGTATAGAAGATACAATAATCTAATTTACAATATTAAATATAAATTTAATGTTTTTTATATATATAATTTTTAAATATAATCTTAAAATGCTCATAATATTAAAGCTATAAGATTTTCACAATAAATATGAATGTAATGTAACTTCAAGATATGATTGTGTGATAACGTTTTACATCAATGTTTTGAATCAGACTTTGCGATCCATCATTAGGATCACAAAGTGTGAT
Organism: Thuja plicata; assembly: GCA_018584345.1. NCBI lineage: Eukaryota > Viridiplantae > Streptophyta > Pinopsida > Cupressales > Cupressaceae > Thuja > Thuja plicata. The sequence goes on along the minus strand of MU228414.1, from coordinate 311,121 downwards.
CTAAAATGTTGATGTAGAGCAAGAAAATATTCCCAAAAAAATAGTGAAAAAACTCGAAGAAATCTAGTTCTTGAGAGAGAAATAGGCGCTCTGCAACCCAACCCTAATTCTCTGTAAGGTTCTCCGTGCATCAAAGGCCTTTTGGCCTCCTCACGTTAAAGGTTTTTCTGCCCATTTTATGGGTCATTCTACCCCAGGCATTGACGGAGGAGGGGGACGGAAAGGAGAGGGTGCAACAACAAACATTAACCATGGAGCCAGGTCATTCAAATAAGCGGTCGAAGGAGAGGTGTTCGCCCCAGTCAGTGCCAAGTTACTCAAGTCCTCTCCAACAGATGAAGGTGCTTCCTGTAGGTCAGATCGAGAGTGACCTAGAGGTTAGGTTCCCTCTTTCACAAACCTCTTCATTCACCCTATTCAACAAATGTGTCTTGCAATTGATCAACAAGTAGGTAGACTTAGAAATACTGCTATTTTCTTTTCTGCTCTAGATATTACCAATTTACCTTCAAGAAATTTTCTTAATGAATGGACCCATAAAGTTTGGGAGAGTAAACTTGGTTTTCATTTCTCTTATTTCCGTATGATCCAAAAAGGTTTATTTTTGGTTTTCTTTTGTAACCCTAATGCTAAAAAAAGTGGTGGATAAGCAATTCTAGAGGGTGGGATCTTCTGAGTTTAGGGCATTTATGTGGTTGTAAGAGGTGGTTCACAATGAAGTTCTTGCCCTGTCCAGCCCTAGATGGCTCATTATTCAGAATCTGTCACCCTTTCTCTGGAACTTGATTCCTCAAGCCTTGGAACCCGTGGGGAAAGTAATCAAAATGGACAAATCAAATACCCTCATTCATAATACCGATGCTCAAGTTTTGGTCTCCATTAACCCTAGTTTTGTCCTCCGTGAGAAAATTTGCTTTGATTTTAAAGACCACCCGATCTCCCGCCCTATCATATTTCTAGGGGGCATCAATGCTTGTTACTTATGCCACAAAGAAGGAAACAAAATAAAAGATTGTACTCTTCTGAATAAGATTTCAACCAAAATTGGTCCCCATTTTGAACCCCTGCACATTAATAGTAGACCTAATTCTGATACTCATATTCGTAAAGAACAAATTGTTAATGTGCAAGATGCTGAGAAACTTCAAGCTACTCTTGATTTCCTGAAAGTTAACTTCACCCATCGCAAACATCACCCTGGACCCATCTCCGACCTTTTAGTGCTTAATAACCTCCCCAAGCCTACACCCCAAACCCTTGGCCTTAATAATTCTAAACCTAAACACAGAACCAAGAATGCTAAGCAGTTGGAAATTGATAAATTCAAAGTAATAGATTAATTTTATGGAGTGACTCATGACTCTGCGTCCTGTCCTTCTCCCATGGATGAGGGTATGCTAGGTATCCCTTGCCCCCGCAACCCTCTGGTGCCCATTGAAATCTCTGAAGAAAAAAGTCTCAAAGGCTAAGGCCATTCCTGGTCTTGGTGAGGGGGAAGACATAGGTTGTATGGATAAAATGGCTTCTTCGTCAGAAAATGTGAATGTTGATAATATAGATCATGGTGTAAAGGTGAGTAATTTGCATAACTACTCCCTTGTCATTATCCCCGCCCCTCCGCCTATGCCTCCCCCCAGTACATGGTTGCCAAACCACTTGAATAAGGTAATTAACTTTGTTATCATTAGACTCTAGAGGACTGTTGAGGTTAGGGATACAGAGGTACCCACACCTATGGGAGTAGGGAAAGAGGAAGAGTTGTCAGTTGTGGGGAAGGAGTTGGTTGGAATTGGTGAGATTGATAAGCCTTTCATTTTTAAGGTTGTGTACAAGAAGAGGATCAAGTTAAGGAATAATAATGAAAATATGGAAGTCAAGAAACCTAAATATGTAGGGGAGGAAGCAATAAAAAGGAAAAGAGGGAGACCCCCACTCATCAGTGACAATAAAAAACCAACTAAGATGCATAAATGCACTCTCCCAAATTTCTTCAAGGTGTTCTAGGCCCCAATGGATACTGACAAATAAAGGATAGTAATGATGTTTAAATGTGCCTCTTGGAACGTGAAAGGAGTTGAATCACATGATAGAAAATACATTATCAAGAGATTCCTAAGGATGGTGCAAGGTATTGATATTTTGTTACTGCAAGAAACCAAAGCTGTAGGATTCTCTTTAGACATTGCTCTCAAATGCATTTGGAAGGATTCTAACTCATTTTCTTCTAACCACGGTAGAGGCAAAGGTGGGACTTCCATTCTAGTAGGACCAAGATGGAGGAATATGGTTAAGGTGTTGGGAAGATCTCCCTGCAACAAAGCAATGTGGATAATTTTCAGAATTCAAGACAAAGAAATAGGGCTATGCTCAGTCTACACCCCCAATGAGCATTTGGAGAGAATCAAGCTATGGGAATGGATGTGTGGTCTTGAAGACATCCCCTGGATAGTTGCTGGGGATTTTAGTATGGTGGAAAGACCACAAGACAAAAGTGGAGGGTTGAAATTTGAATGGAAAGGTGAGGAGAGATTCTTCTAGAACAAAGTAATTTGTAAATTGAATCTTTGTGACATGTTGGCTAATAGAAAATCTGAATCAAAAGGGATATGGTTCTCTTGGTCAAATTTCCATAAGGGGAATAGAGGATCTTCTCTAGATTAGATCAATTTTAGTTCAATAAAGTTCATTTCAAATGCCTTCAGAATGATAAAGGGGAGACCGTCTCAGTCATCCCCTTTTCCTTATCAGACCATCACCCCATTGTGGCTTTTTTTTGTACTGATAACTCCCCACCAACCAATTATGGTAAGAAGGAAGGATTTTCTCTTAACTATCATTTGCTAAAGGATGAGGATATCCTAGCAGCATCCAAAGTGATCAGTTGGTTTAATGAGAGTATTGTCAAGCATAAGGATGAGACAAGTAAATGGAACCAAAAGATGGAATCTTGGAAGAACTTGTTTCAAACTGCGGGGTAAAAGAGAGCCAAGGATTCTAGAAAGGTAAAGAAATTGCTACATCAGAAACTTTGTGTGGCAGAAAAATAATTACAGGATTCTCCAAGTAATATGGTAGCCCTAAACTCCCTAGCACACACCAGGGACTCCCTCAGGAAGCTGCAACATCAGAAGGTACAAGGGGCTAGAGTCAGATCTAGACTTAACTGGCTGAAACTTGGTGACAGGGGAACTAAATTCTTTTTCCAGATGCTTAAAAGAAAGGAGGCCAAAGATAGAATAGATAGCATCCAAGATAATGATTTCTTGCTCAACAATAAAGATGACATTCTGAGTGCATTTTCTTCTTACTACAAGACCTTATTTTCCACAGAAGACAGTGGGAGGCATATGGAGGCTGTCAGGGAGAAGATCAGAAAAACCATCCCAAAAAGAGTATCATATGAAGAGGCTTCCAGACAGAACTGCAGAATCTCTCTGTCAGAAATCAATTGTGTTATTTCCAAGCTAGCCAGTGAGAAAGCCCCTGGGCCTGATGGTATCCCTATTGAGTTTTATAAGAATAATCAGGAATGGATTAATGGAGTGCTATTGAAATTGTATGAAGAGGCTATTGATAGGGGATCTCTTGGACTAGAGATCAATGCTAGACTAATCAAAATCATCCCCAAAGATGGTGACAAAACACTCATAAAAACTAGAGGCCCATCACTTTACTCAATGTATCTTATAAAGTCCTTGCTAAGACTCTTGATCTCGGACTTGAAAATATCCTACCTCCCGTAATCAATAGCACTCAAATATGATTTATCAAAGGCGGGTACATATTGGAGAATTTGGTAACATGCTAGGAAACTATGGTTTGGGCTAAACAATGTAGCCACCAAGCTGGCATGCTTCTTATAGATTATGAAAAAGCATATGATAGAATAGAATGGAATTTTATCTACATGATGATGTAAGCTCTTGGCTTCCCACTACACTTTTGCAGGATGATCTCCACCCTAATGGGAGGTGCCCAAGCTTGTGTGGAAGTTAGTGGAGCCAGGTCAGAACAATTTGGGCTCTCAATATCTATTAGACAAGGATGTCCTCTTTCCCCTTCTCTATTTATCATTGATGTTGATTCTCTTCATTACCTTTTGAGAGACTACTCCACTTCCCCTAGAGTCAGAGGCATCCTTCTCCCTAATAAGGAGGAAATATCTAATGTTCAGTTTGCGGATGATACCTCAATCTTGTTTCAACTTTTAGAGGAAAACTTTTGGAACCTCATGAAAAAACTTGTGCTCTTCTGTACAGCCTCGGGTAGTAAGGTTTCTCTCTCTAAATCTATTCTGTTAGGCTAGTAAGAATCCCCTCCTATATGGAGCCATAAGTACTCTATTATTTACGGAGGTCCAAATCACATTGTCAGATATTTGGGGATACCATTTGCGGTTAATCCAAACCTTGCCAATATGTGGGAGTGAATTAAAGCTAAGATTGAAGCTAAGCTTAATAAATGGAATAATTAGTTCCTTTCATTGGATGGTAGAATCCAATTCTGTTAGAAGATCTTATCTTCATATACTATATACTATTCTTCACCCTGGACCTTCAATCTACAACAGGTCAATTCCATTCAGAAAATTATTAGGGACTTCTTGTGGCCACATGGAAAAGGTGTAAGGAAGGGACATGCAGTTATTTGGGAGTGGTGTACTAATAATAAAGAGATTGGTGGATCAGGCCTAAAAGATCTAAGGATCCAGGGGATTTCCTTAGTTGCTAAATGGATATGTAAAGCCACACAAGGTGAGGAACCATATAAGGTATTAATAAGGAATAACATTAACAGAGCATAGATAGTGAAAACTAAGGGGTGGAAAGGATTCCATCTCAATGATATCTTGTCCCTCGATATAGACTTTAAAGTGGGAGGATATGTAGTTTTCCAATCTATATGGAAGTGATGGAAGGTAATCAAAAAGCATATTATTGGGGGAAATAGGATGGTTGTGGACAATAAGATCAGTGGCAATAGATCCATATGGTGGAACCTCTCATATAAGGGAAAACCTCTTGCCAAAGTGCAAGGTTGTTCAGCAAAAAAATGGGCAGAGAAGGGGATTAGTACACTTAAAGACATTGTCTCTTAGGGAAATCTGATCTGTTGGGATGAACACTTAGAGAAATTTGGTATCCCTACTTCATAGAAGAGAACCGAGTCTATGATATGCAATTCCATTGCCTGCCTTCTCCTTCTCAAAATTTGTGACTCCTCCTCTGACACTTTGGAATCCCTATCTCAGCCTGATGGATCCCAACTCTGGCATATCAAGTCAAAAACCTTTTACAAATGGTTGACCCATGACTCTGATATCTTTGATCACCTGAACAACAAATTGAATTGTGCTCTGAATTACCTTACCTGAACCAAATATATTACTAAACTCTGGCGTATCCCGGTTGAACCCAAGATCAATTATTTCCTTTGGAGGGTACTCCTACATTAACTCCCCTTCAAAAACCTGGGGGGTTTCCAAACATATATTCTATTTGCAGAAATTATGAATCTGTGCACCATTTTTTATTGCATCTTTGCGAGAGGAGTGTGGGGCATGTTTGGGCTGGTCCTACATGATAATTTCAATTTCTTGAATGTTATATTTGGTCATATCATGGATAACAGTAAAAGTAGTAATATTTTATGGTCTGTTCTAACTGCTCTATTGATTTGGAATCTCTGGAAGCTTAGGAGCAATGATGTTTTTTGTGGTAAAGGCAAATACCTTACTTAGTCTCTCAGGAGACTCATTTTTTCTGATATCTATTCGCAGGTCACAATGGTCTTAAAAATGAAAGAAAAGGTCTTCATGGAAATGTTAAAGAAAAACAATATCCAGCTTCAAAGCATGGAGGCAGGGGAGGTTTCTAGAGACCCAGGAAGCTCAGATGCATTCCAGATCACTCTTGCAGAGCTGTTGGAACAGATTAAAAAAGACAAGCAGGATGTAAAAGATAAGTGTGATGCAGAGGCAACAATAGGGGAAGGTGCAGTCAAAGAGAAGGGTGCAGGCAAATGGAATGTTAATGAGATTGGGATCAGCAGGGCCTCATCGGCTCATCCCTCTCATCCGAGGCACAAAATAGAGAAAATGCCAGTGGAGGAGAGCTATCGACAGAGGCCACTAGTTACATAAACCTACCAAACTCACCAATTCCACTCCCCTGGGAAGCATGGATGAGCAATCCATACAACAAGATCACTCAAGATGGTCACAGACTGATTTGGGCAGTTGGTGGCATGCCATGGACAACATGAGTCAAAGAAGACGGATATTTTATCCCTCCTTTTTTGGTTGTGTTTTATAATTAAAACTCTTAGAGTATATTTGGTTGTCTCTCCTTTGTAAAGCTTTTAAAATTGATACTTATGAACTGGTTCATATGTAACTATCTCTTATATTTAATAGAAAAAAATGTTGATGTAAAAAATTATCACACAATCATATCTAGAAGCTACACTACATGCTCATATTATTGTTTATGTAAATTTATTAACTATTAAACATAAATATTTTGAATGACATTTCCACCAAAAAATGAGGTTCACACCCAGACAACTTTCCACATCAAACTTGTAACAAAAAATTACCTTTATCAACAATTGGTAAAAATTTCCTCCATGAGGTGTGGGAGAATCAAGTAGAACAAGTCAATTTCAATATTCCAACGTGCATATTGATCGACAACATCGCTTGCACTTGACAACATCATCATTAATTAAAGTCAAAAATAAAATGTTAAAATTGTATTTTTTGGCGTGGATTTTTCGCCATAAGTTGAAATATACAACCCACCTAAACTCTAAAAATAAAAATAAAAGTTTTAAACTTTTTAAATCATTTGTGCACAAAATAAAATTTGACTTTATGTATGCATTTTTTGGCATGGATTTTCTGCCATAAAGAGGTGTAATAAATTCTTGTTTCGCATAAATTACCCATTATCGTCCACGAGATTTATGTTTTCTTTCACAAACATACATCACATTTTGTAGTCCAAACTATGCTAAGCTTCAGTTGTGCAATCTGTGTGTCTGACAATTTTATCCTTGTGAGGTGTCTATTTTTAAGCGAGCATCTCTCAACATGTGTGTGTGTTTGTGTGAGAGAGAGTTTTCTTTGAACAACTTAAAACATAAACGCCAAAAAAAGGGTTTCGAAAACTAAAAAAGGGTAAACCAATAAAATTTGAGCTATTCAATTATAAAGGATTTACTTGTAAGCTAATTTAATATTTTAAGCAATAACATTGCTCTAGTTTTAATGGTGTGAGTTATACAATAATATATATTTTATGTTGTCACTTTTAACTAAGTGTTAGTATTTAAAATGCTCATACTCTTTAATTTATGAGTAACATTTGTCTTCAATTCAATCAAATATTTATGCAATCATTTTTCAATGCAAATTGAAGCCCAGATAAACTTCAACCAAATTTGGCATCCAATTGTCACAACCCTATCTTTTGGTAATTTCTTATATTGTAAAGAAGTACATGCATATTAAACAAGTACCTAATTTATATGGTCTCAATACATTTTATTAATGACTTGATGGCTGTACATGGATTCACTACTAAATTCAACTCAACTTGATGCCTCCTAGCATCACAATATCCACCCAAAAAATGTTGTGCAAAAAAAATGCAATTGTGTTAATTACTTTGATAAGTTTGGCTTATTTTGATTTAGTTGAAAATGATATCTAAATGATATGATTATTTGTATGAGTTTCTATTCAGTCTCTATAATTTCCACAATGTTAAGTGATTTTTATTGGGTTAGTTATTCATCTCTCAACTGACTTCAACATTTCATAAGTAAGCATGACCCACTATACCCATTGCATGTTGTATATGCAAAATAAAGGGCAACCATTTCTTAGGAGTCGAGTCTAATAAATATTGTCACTCCTTATTAAAGCAACCATTTTTCTCTTTATATGATATCAACAATTCCATCCTACTAGAATCTTGTGGCAAATTGGATAGAAAATTATTCAATAAATTGCAGTGGTTAAATATTTTATGATTTGGCAATGGGTAAAGGGGACATATGCACTGATATAATACTTTTGTATTTGATGGTGACTGTAATGTATTCCAATGCATGCTTTCATGTTCTACAAATCTACCCTAAAGAGAATAAACAAATTCATCAATTGATCCATATGCAGACCTAGAACAAGTGTCTTATGCCAAATAGATCATCTACATGTTTTTTTAATACTTTTTTCCACTGAAACAAGTCAAGATTTTGGATGTCAATGGTTTCAACTTTAAGTAACTTGACATCATTGCCTTCACATACCAAAATGAGAGGTTATTTCACTATGCAAGAATATAGGAGATTTTGAGTGTCATTTAATTCATAATGCAACATCCATATACTTGTAATCCATTAAGTTATCAATACATAAGATTAAGTCAATTGTTCTCTTACATAGGATTAAAATTATTCAATTTTTTGTCCCCGCCCTTTAATATATTACCCGGGTATATCTTCCTATTGGTGTAACCATTGCACCTTATTGAGGTGCAATTGCTAATTTTAAATTGCTTTCTGGGTTTCTCTTTTTACAACCCTAGTTTTTTGTTTTTTTCTTTTGAATGGGATGCATGTTGTCATTTGGGGGGGATTTGGTTTTGGAAGAAGTTTTTTGCCAATTTTTGGGGGATCATTTTATTCAGAGGATTTCGAGGTTAAAGATTGTATTTTAAAGCTTGGGTATTTGGTTTGAGTTTAGTCCTTTGTTTCTCTTTGGATTTGATTTATTATTGCGAGGTAGGGTTTCAATCCATTGTATAAGCAAATTGAATTTCTATCTTCTTCGTCCCAGTGAAATTCTATGTTTCATTTTGAGATGCTCTGGATGTTCTTATTAAAAAAAAATTGGACAAAAGAATTATTTCACTAATGATTTTAAAAATTTACTTGATATTGATAATTATTAAATTATTATTTTAATACATATTAAAATTACATAGCTTAATTTGAAAATGATCTAATAATGTAAATATTTTATTCATGAACTAAACATGTTTATTTTTTATATTAAATGAATATTATTTTAATCTAAAATTCTATACACTGGCGCTCTTACCTATATTGGCACCATCTCATAGGAGACATTTTTTAAGCTCTATTTTATGGGATTTTCCTTATTTAAATGCATTTTGTTTTTTAGTCACAACTTTTTTTCCCCAAGGCTCATGTGGGGAGCTGGGTGCCACTTTTGGTGGGGCCACCCAATCCCCAATTTTAAATTCATCTTCTATTAATGTTGTTCAATTAGTTTTATATAAATGGCTTTTAAAATCTTATATATATAAGTTCTTTCTTAAATTCATTTTATTTATATGGCCTTTTAAATTCATTATATATACAAAATTTAATTTTATATTATATTAATAATTTTTTTAATTCTATTTAATATTAGTGATCTTTTAGTTTGTTCTATATATAAAGTCTTTTAAGGTAAGTTTGATTTCTTTGTTATATAGATATTATAATAGAATTTAATTTGGCATTAAGTTAACATCTTATTAATGGGATTAGACTATCAAAAATTGAATCAATTAGTGTGGTTTGTATGTTATTTAATTAAAAAGGTCTATAGTTAAGGTTATTTATGACGTAGTTGATGTCATCTAAATGAGTAACGTAATTTGGCTTGATGATACTGGTGAAAATCATTTATTCAACTTATGAAATCATTTTTTGTAAGATATTTAATATTATTTATATATGATCCTTATGTGAAGCTTCTTTGAGATTAATTGTCAGCCATGGGTACTGTTAAGCCTTAGGTAGGGATTGTCTTACCAGAGGTACGAGATTCATTTACGTCTTCTTGAGTACATCATCATGTGAGTAGTGATTATATTTCTGCCATTGTTATCAAGTTGATTTTTCATGTTTGCATATATGTACCTTAGATATTTTGTTATGATTACCATGGCTATAGTAGTGCTAGGTAATTCTTAGTATGAGAAGGAACTTGATTGATTTTTATTTGATCATTGGTGATGCTTTTATATTTAAGCTCTAAGGGAGGTTGACTAGGTACATCTTAGGGGAGTGACTTATAATAGGGGTCTGGGACCTAAAGTGGCCTCTTCCAGGGTAACCTATCATAAGTTGGTAATAAGTGATAACTTAATAATAAAATTTGAGGATAACATTAAATACAAGATTAGTTATGATGCTTCGTCCATGCCTTGGGTTATTGTACATGATAAGGATGAGAATGGATGATACCTAGAGAGTAGCTATGATTAGATTTATCATCTTCACGAGAAGTTATTTTGGTTCTGCATGGGTCATGTAGAGGGTCTGGGGTCGAGAGTGACCACTCCAGGGTAGCTCAACTAGGTGATGCTTGAGGGTCGGAGGTCTAGAGAGACTAGTCCAAGGAAAATCAAGTAGGTGACCATGTGATGACACTCCCATATTATGTAGCCTAAGTCTCCTTTGTAGGTTCTGCATTTGCCTCTAGTGTTTGGTATTTGGTATTTTGGTATTTCTTATATGTTCTTTATCATTGCTTTGTGTATGCTTATGTTGACCTATGATCTATAGTGTTTCTCGACCATAGCTATTTGTCAATCTTGTAGCCTTTGCATCCTTGTACCTTTTTATTATCCTATATTGTGTTTTGATTGTCTGTTTGAGTGGGGCTTGGTGTTTATCTCCTCAGCACAGTGGGGTGGACCTTAGGGTTCCACGTGGTCAGGTGGTAGTGATTCTATTTACCATTAAGATTTGACATTTGTGGTCTTATGCTTGGATGATCCTAGATGCTGCTATATTGTTCATTGTTGGAGACTTGCTCATTGTCATCATGAGATTATTATCTTGTATTCTATGATGTATTGATTTGAGACATTCGTTTAGTAGATGTTATGTATTATAATTATGACTCAATTAATTATTGTGATCCTTGTGACATGTACAGTGGAGGATGTACTGTATGTGTATCAGTTTACATCAGTTGTATCTTGCTTGAACATACTTTTCTTACATTACTATTATGTTTTATCTTGTTATTCAATTGTAATAAATATGTTAGTTTACTTTATGGCTATTCTTAATAGGTTATTTAACATTATAAGTAACCACATCTTGGAACCTTTGAGATGTTAACTGAGTTAATGCACTTTAGTTTAATATCTTAACTTACGTTGTACTTTCTTTTGATATTTATTGTTTAATTATTTAAAGAAAAAAATTTATTTCATCAACTTAGTTTCACATTAGGTTAATTTCTCATGGATTCCCAGATGGGGCGTTATACAAAAAATACTCTCCTAGTGGGAAGCTAGCCAATCCATACCCAACACAATTCCATAAGAGCCCAAGGGTAGGACACAAAGATCTATGGTGGTGGTGAAGGTGACCAAATCCAACACAATCATGAATAGTGCTAAACTTTGAAATATTATACCATGTCCTCGTAGGTTCCTTGATGTTTCTACTAGGAAAAACATAAATATGTGATCTAATCATGAAACCACAAAGAGATAATGCACAAGTTTAATCATTAATAATCTATGTTCAAATTTTAAACCTCATATCCACATATTCCTAATTCATAAAAATAATATACAAGTACATGATGTTTATCACCATCAATCCATATAAGTAGATAATACAATTCTTTACATCACATTACAATTACATTTACATGCCTCTCTATAGAGGGTATACAATTATATTGTCATGATCATAATTACAACCATCTCCTATGATGGTATACAAATCAAATCAATATATAATACATGAGTATCACATGACATAAGATATCAAAATGTACAACATGAAGATCTCTAATGCAACAATGAGTGAAGGCACTAGTACACAAATCCATCCATGCAATAATGAATAACTGAACCTTGATAAAAACAAATTACCACCCAACCACGTGGAATCTGGAGATCTACTCTCACCATGCTCAGGAGGTAGATACCAGGGCCCCACACCACACAAGAAAACTTCAACAAGGCTAAAACATAAGAACTCAATAATTCACAACGTTTTCACAAGGAAATAAAAAAGGGATACGAAAGGAAAACCAAAGGCTAGCTGGAGAAGATTCTAAGACACATACAAGAGAGTGTCATCACATAGTTTCCAACTATCTTGGGTTACCCTGGCAGTCTCTCCCTAGAATCTGACCCCCAGGTGAGAACTCATGTGGAATCAACAACCTATCACGAGGACAAGGAAGTCAATTTTCTAATTAGCGCCACATAGGCCACTGGGCCTTCTCCAACCCATCCATGGTCCACATAGGATTTCTCATGACCATGAGTGAGGAAACTCAATTATATTGATTAATATGTAATCCCAAACTGGTTCATTTATTATGTTATCACTTGATTACAACTCTGTAATGGGTTACCCTGACAGCCACTTAGGGCCCCAACCCCCATTGCATGCCACTCTCCTCACAATGCTCCTAGAAAACCCTCCCCAACCAAACTAAAACCAAAAGACCACAATACTCTCAAAAATGATAATTGGAAAAATTATATGCTCATCATGTCCACATGGATGCCAAAGAAATCACCATATACATATCATAGAGGATATCTACTGAGTTCCAAGGCATACAACAAAGGCCAAATCCCACACAATGGATAATATCTTCATAGGACAGTCAACCTTCAATAATGCGGGAAAATATTGGAATTACATCACATAACGCCAAGATTAATGCATAAATCAATAATGGAATCCATATCCACAAAATCAAAGCCAACGAATCTCCAAGAACCAAAACAATATACCACACAATTGTATCATAATAAATTTCACAAATAATATCAAAAATAAAAAAATACCATGAAGACATCAAATTAAACATAAGCAAAAATATAAATCCTCTTAACACCCCATGCCTCTACTGAACATACAAGGACAACCTCACCTACCATACATTCCAAAAAGGAAATAAATCGACACCCAATTACATTTTACATTTACTCATAACGCATACATAAAATGAATCAGTAATATAAAACATTAATTGATATTATTTAAACAACACATATGAACTATAAATATATAAATCACAATATAATTACATTGATGTCCTACTACTTACTACTTCCTCCAAGCTTAACAAATCAATTTACTTAATATTCAACACATACAAGTTACCTTAAATCTTTATAACAAAGACAAATGTACTACAAATATTAATATTAAATAATTTAATAAATAATAGAATTCTCAAAAAGGGTTATTAAACATTTATAGAAGAAAAATTAAGATGATAAAAGAATAAAATCAATAATCACAATATAACTCTTAACTCTCTGTGTGTGTGTGTGTGTGTGTGTGTGTGTGTGTGTGCATGTCTAAAACAAATAAAATGTAACTTGTAATCTAAAATGAGGCTTAATTCAACTTAACCTTACATTAAGAATATATTAACCAAATCTTACAAATTTAATTTATTTAAAACTAACTTTGTAATCTAAAATGAGGTTTAATAAATTTTAGATTACAAAGTTAGTTTTATACAAAGACAAATCAGAAGGAGAATGTTGCCAATCATAGGCCAATAATACTCTACTTGTGGAATGAATTGGTGAAAAAGATGAAATAGTTGTGGCATAGGAATAAGTCAATGCTAATGCTGAGAAGCAGAAAAGACAAATGCCTCATTGAGGACAACCGTATTGAGACATTAAAGATTTTTTCACTGCATCAACATTTCGGAAGAATTATGGTGAAGAGGATTAGAAACATCAACTCATATCCATATGAATGTAAAAATTAGAAACTGTAACTACATTAATCTTTGTTGGAAGAAAAAAATAAGACAATTTCTAGAGGAAAAACAATGCATATATAGAGCACTGATTTATGAAAATTCAAAACCTCAAAATCATCAATTGATTGAAAGAATCAAATACAATAAGTTCAACCACCGTATACAAAACTACAAATGAAGGTGAATGAAAAATAGGAATTAAAGTGCAAGTCACCTGTAGTCAAAATGGTGATCCATAAATCATGGTTTAGACTGAAGGTAAAAATGCTGATTGGAAAATCACGCATTAGACTACATGTTAAAATGTTAGTTGGAAATAATCACACTAACACTCCCCCCTAATTCTAACTAAGGAGAAAAGAAAAGAAAAACTAATGAAAGAAATGAGGAAAGAGGGAAAAATTAGTTGGAACAAGCCCCCCCTGAAAATAGAAGCCTAAAAAAGAAAGAAAACTACTATGTTGCAGTGCCTTGCACCCCAAGAAAATCTCAGAGAAAGTGAAACTTCTGCTCAATGAATGTTTTCGTGAAGATGTCAGCTATCTAGTGAGACATGGGATATGATTGCAGATATATGATGTCATCATGGATTAAATATCGGATGTAGTTCATGTGGACCTTGATGTGTTTTGTCCATTGTCATTGTACTGGATCTCAAAAAACCACTAGTATTCTCTGATTTTCACACCAAATGAGAGTTTGATGGTGAAAAGAGATACCAAGATTAGTTACAAAGTTCTTCAATCAAATAGCCTGAATGGTAACATTGATTGAACCTCTATATTCAGCCACTGCAGATGATAAAGAAATGGAAGATTGATTCTTACTAGACCAAAAAATGGAACCAGATCCCAAACTGAGAACATATCCTCAAGTGGATTTGTGATCAATGCTATCACCATCCCAATCAGAATCTGTATAGCCAATTAGACCCAAAGTACATCCAGTTGAATAATGAATGCCATAGCTGATGCATCCATGAAAATAACAAAGTATATGCTTGGAATCTTTCCAATGTAGCTCATGAGTCTCTTGCATGTATCTAGAAAGAGCATCCACTGCATATGATAGATCCAGATGAGAATGAGTGAGATAAATAAGACTCCCCACAAGTTGTCGGTAGAGTGTGCAATAAACCAATGATGTTTCCTTTTCATCCTTAAGATTTACCCCCAATAGGAAAGGTGTGGTTGTTGGCTTATAGTCACTCATGTGAAAGCAAGCCAGGAGATCCCTTGCATACTAGGATTGAGAAACTTGGACACTGATTCAGTTTGGCTAATTTAAAGATAAATAAAAATAGTTGAGGAGACCCATGTCTGTCATGGAAAATCTATCATATAAAGCTTCTTTGGTTGTAACAATGGTTGTGGCTGAATCACCTGTTATCAATAGATCATCTACATATATTACTATGAAAAAAAAAGAGTTAGATGTTCTCATCATATAAACATTTAGATCAGATTTGTATCTCATTAAATTTTGAGAAAAAAGACAAAAATTCATTCTAGCATACCAAGCTTCAGGTGCCCACTTGAGGCCATAGAGTGACTTCTTGAGATTGCATACCAATGAGGAATCATGTACATACCCGTGTGGATTCTCCATATATATCTTCTCGTCAAGATCACTATGAAGAAATGCATTCTTCACATCCATGTGATGAATCTCCTACCTTGTTGTTGCCGCAATGACAATAGGCAATGAAATGGAGTCAATTTTTTCCACATGAGAAAAGTCTTGTCATAATCAATGCCATGAAATTGTTGAAAACCTTTGGCTACTAGCCTTACTTTTTATCTACTCACTTGACTATCTGCTAAACTCTTTGTTCTATAGATCCACTTACACCTATCAAGTTTGTGATTGGATGGGAGTGGAACCAAGTCCCGAGTTTGATTTGCAATGAGAAAATTGTACTCCTCATTCATGGCTGCTTCCCAATGAGGATTCCCTGTAACTTCTATGCAAGTTTGAGGATCAGATCCTTGAGTCACATAATCATGCACTGGTATGATGGGATTGGTAGCTGAAAATGCATGAAGAGAATCATAAATATCAACCAAACTTTATGTTATTTAATTTCTCATACAAGATATTGAATCATCATTAGAAACCCAATTGGGATTTTGATTTGGAGCTAGATCTGGATCTCCACATGCATGCTCATGTTCAACTGATTCAAATTTAGATGAATCTAAAATTAGATCAATGTGATTACATGCATCATCCTTGAGATCTGTAAGAGGAGGAAGCACAAAAGTGGTGGCATGTTTCTCTTGAGATGATTGCATGAGACTTTCATCAAAATAGACACTCCTTTCAATGAGGAGCATTTTTTTAGAGAGATCTAGAAATCTATAGCCCTTCAGACCATCTAGATATCCAACAAAGATGCATTCTTTTCTTTGAGGCTCCAAATCCTTTGTTTTATCCATAGGAATGAGCCCATGCACAGGGTCCAAAAATATGTGACTTCTGGTTGCATACCACTCCATGCTTTAAAATGATTTGTTCTTGTAATAGATTTGTAAGGACATTTGTCTTATATGTATAAAGCACAATTGATTTCTTCAGCCCACAATTTTGAGGGAAGGGACCTAGCATGCAACATGCAATTGGCCATCTCTTTCAAAGGATCGGTTCTTCCTCTCAGCTACCCCATTCTACTATGAGTGTAAGGAATTTTGTTCTGCAACTGTATTCCTGCTTTATCACAAAGATGTTGGATATCATTATTGACATACTCTCCCCCATTAGTTGTATGGAGGATCTTGATCATTTTCCCAAATTGATTCTCTGCATGAGCTTTGAAAATCTTGAGATTCTCAAACACTTCAGATTTGAATTGGAGAAAATACACCCATGTGTATCTTGTGTATCTAAAATTTAGATGTCCAAATATTTCATGCCAAATTCAACTTTCTTCATTTGCATGTGTTAGTAGTAAAGTAGAATATTATTTAGCAACAAAGTCAGAGAAAGCGTATAAATGAGATTGATGATTCACCTTACCAACAATAATTATGGAGTTGTCTTGCATATCATAAATTATTAATAAATTTGTGTGAATTCAACTCTCTTGTTGGTTCTAGTATGTGTCATTTGATACACAAAAATATGATTAACAAAAAGATTTGGAATATGTTAGACATTTTCAAAATTTCCAATTCCAAGCTCTACCCTACCTATTCTAGTTGCCTCGATAGGAGAACCATATCCCATAAGAATAGGAGAACCAAAATATGGTTTCAAAGAAGAAAGAACATCTTTTATGGTTTCCATATGGTGTGAAGCTCTAGAGTCTATAATCCATGCATCTGAAGAATAATGGATAACAATCAATGCATGGGCATTGTATCTTGTTTCTGGTGCTTTTTCCTGCTGCTTCTTTTTGGAACTCTCTAGGATACTCCTACCAAGATTATGTTATTTAAGTGTCCGCGACATGAGATCAATGGTCTTCTTAATGCATAATGATTCTGGATGGTAACCACGGTTGCAATAGGTGCACTTTGATTTTCCCTTTTTGTCCTTTTCTTTTGAGCTTGTAGATCCATCTGGAGGTTTGGGATTTCCTTCCTTTGTTTGATCTCAATCCTTCTTCCCTTTTCCTTTTAAAATCTGGGTAGACTTGGAATTGTTCTTCCCACTTGCATGCACAACAAGTGCATGAGCTTTGGAAATCTTCAATGTGCCCATCTTTATAAGCTTATCCTGATAATGTATTAGAGACTCGATGAAGGAATCCAGTGTGGGCATCTTCCAAGTTGCTCTTGTTGTGAGCCCGACTATGTGGAAAGTAGAGACAAATACTTGATATTAAGGGCCCAATTTTGATATAATAGCAAGGGTTAATTTTCTTTCTTCCTTGGATTTTTCAATACCACATCCTTTCAACTAAAGCAATAAGGATTTGAACTTTGTGAAGAAATCTTGAATATTATCAAAACTCCTTGGATCTAATAAGTTGAGCTCATTTTCAAGGGTATGACCCTGCATCACATCTTCCTTTCCAAAGAGAGTCTTCAATGCTTTCCAAATTTAGTTTGGAGTTGTACATGCCTCAACATGAAACAAAAATTCTAGAGATATGGATAAACATAGTAGACCAAAGGCTTCATCCATGCGATTGAAGTATTTAGAATTTTTAATTGTTGGATTGGGTTCAACCTTTGTATTCATAACTATTTTCTAGAGGCCTCTACTTCTAAGCTAAAGTGGAATTTTTGGCTTCCAATCAAAATAGTTGTATGTTGTGAGAATAAAAGAGGCTTGAAATTTGATTCTTTAAGCTCTAACATTTTGTACTTGAAAAAAAATCACTTTACTCTCCTTCCTAGTAGCCTTGGCTATGATACCATGTAAAAAATAGCAGTTGTAACTGCACTAATCTTTGTTGGAAGAAAAAAATAAGATAGTTTGCCAAGGAAAAACAAAGCATTGTTTTATAAAAACTCAAAACCTCAAAATTATCTATAGATTGAAAGAATCAAATACAATCAGTTCAATCACCGTATAGAAAAATACAAATTAAGGTGAATGCAAAACAAGAATTAAACTGCAAGTCACGTGTAGTCAACAATGGTGATTCATATATCATAGTTTAGACTGAAGGTAAAAATGACGATTGGAAAATCATGCATCAAAATCAAGGTGAAAATGTTAATTGGAATTAATCACACTAACACCCCCTTAATTATTTCTAAGGAGATAAGAAACAAAATTAATGAAAGGAATGAGGAAAGAGGGAAAACCCAGTAGGAACAAGCCCCACCCCCTCAAAATAGAAGATAACAAAGAAATAAAACTACTTTGTTACAGTGTAATTAGTTGGAATTAATCACACTAACAAGGAAAGCATAAGTAGAAAATATAGTTACCAAGAAGATCAACTAAAACACTGTTATGAGTAACACTACAGGAAACATCTAGAAATGATATAAACACAAAATCCTAGAATGACATCAAGCATGAGATATATGAATCAATGAACCCCCAAATACAGGTGAAATGTATTACATTTTTTAAAACATTAATGTTCATGGTGAAGAAGGCCACAAAATCAAATGAACTCAATTGCATACCTCAACCTCAACCATAATCGAGAAAGGAGAACCATAGAAAGAGGTGAATAACAGATGACAATCCAATTTCCCATCGATAACAAAATTCAAAAATTCAATGCTAAATACATCCATCCTCCTCCCAAAATGAAAGACTTGAAAAGATTTCCCAAAAGCCTCCTCAGAAACCTCTACATGATCCCAAAAATATAACTGTCCAAGAAACCTCTCCGCACTCCAAAGAGAACAAAAATGAAAAGTCGTTATTGAAAACCAATAGATAAATAAATTAATGAACTAATGTAGTAATATTATAAAGTTATTTGTTATATTCCCAAAAACTCATGATAAATATAACATTTGATATTTATTTCCTATGAAATAAGAAAAACCACTTTAAAGCATTAAACATTAGTGCTCAATTAATATTAATTAGCATTAATTTAAACGATAACTAGATTATATGAGATAGTTATTAATGATAATCAATCGATGCTAAATATTATCTTAATGATAATATTTTAACCATTAAAAATTATATTATACTATATTAGAACAAATTAGATAATTAAATCTAACTAATTAAGCATCAAATTACGATTAGACAACAACATGCTCACGAAACTAAAATTTCGTAAAAAAGGAAGGGTATTATAGACATTTACTCAAAAAGGTTTTTTATATTTCTCTTTAAGATTATGCAAGTTGGGCTCAAAAAAATGCAGGGAGACTAGTAGAGTATTTTAATGTAACCTATGAGCCTATGGAGAAAGGGTTTTTATAGCTATATGGGACCCTACTCAATCCTCTAGAAATGGTAAAAAACTTATATCAATCTCTATATGCAACCCACAATGTAGAGGTCATCCGAGATGCATGCATGTAGATGTATTGATTACATTCAACATTTTTCTTATCTAAAGATTTTAGTATAAATTTGTATAGGCTACCTATCCTTAGATTGTAGTTTTAGATGCTCCTCACCACCAAGTATGATACTAGAATGATGATTATATTGAAACCCCTAACAATGGACCATATCAGGAGAAAATCAATATCTTACAATTATCCTATGCATATTTTGAGGATGAATCACTCCTTATGTACATGGAGATATATGAAAATGGACACTCAAATCTATTATTCATTCATTATTTCATTTACATAAAATTGAAGCAAACAAAACCATATCTTATATTTCTTCATCATGGTTTACTTCATGTGTTTCTTTCTAAATATCTTTTCATTTATTTTCAAATAAATTCATATATTATTTTAATAATGGCCCCAAGATATGTGAATTACTCATGACTATCATTTTTTTAACAAAAGGAATATAGCCTATATATATTAGTTAAAATAAGGAATTTACATAAGAAAAATAAATTAAAAAAGCTCTTTATCAGCTTACAATATCCATGAGAAACACTACCCTATACACCTAAAATATTTTATTACATCATATGAGAAGCCATATAATGAGCAATTTTATCTCAAAAATATGGCTAGGAGGACTAAATCCCTAATATATCTTTGAGTTCCCAGAATGCAACCAAAATTTCTTCACATTATGACATATATCCTTCCATCTTCAAACATACAAAAACCTTTACAAACAACCCTTCACCAAATCCATAACAACTTGATAGTCGTAGAAGCAACAAATAAAAACAATCTCGACACCCATTGAATAGGAAGAATTATTCTTCCATGATATCTCCCTCATGTTGTAGAACCTCATGGACAGGCTCAGGCATAACATTATCCAAGTCATTGTTGGCACTTCTAGCGTCATATGCATCATCATGAATATCAACATCATTCTGGTTGGCGACTGACATCAACAAATATTCATGGTCAATAAGAATCAACAAGGCATTAAGTATATCCCTAATTTTCTCTGATAAAACTACACCAATAGTCCTTCTATACTGAAACAACGCCTATCTTAGATACCTGTAATCCTGGGCTTCAAGGGATACCTTGATACTATCATAAACATCAACATATACATGGTCATTGAGCTGATAATCACAAGACTAACACTATCATAGTTTTGCACCGCCACCAACAGGGTATCTTCAGAAATCACCCCTGGCTTAACAACTTTCCTAACACTATCATGTAAAACAGGGAATGATTGTGATATATCTAGAGCATTTGAAAGAAAAATGGACAGGACTTGACTGGGAAAAATAATTCGCTTGGAAATTAGAGCAAGGACCTCCATACCAATAATTCACTTGACATTCCTCAGAAACCACAAACCCACTTAAACTCATCGCCAGAAACCACAAACCCACTTAAACTCATCGCCATTATGGAGGATATGAAAAGCCAAAATGCAATTTATCGTTGTGTGAACATCATGAAGAGAGATGTAGAATTACTCATGACTATCATTCTCCCCTTCTAATGTCCTTTATTTTTGTGGATCCTGTTTATTTTCTATTCATTATTATGATATGTTATATTTTATGATAGTAACCCTCTTTTACATATATTGATGCTTGTAAATTATATATAACAAACCTCCTACAAACCATATTGTAAATTCTCTAGACATACATAAGGGCGAATATACACATGAGGATATTGTAAAATTATTTCTTTTAAAATATGTGAGGATAAGGTGTCATTCTAGTTGATGATACATATTTTTAAATTATTTTCCATTATATATATACCATGATACATATACATATGACTAACTCAAACATGTTGAGCATGATTATTCACCTTATATGTCTCCTTTATATTGCCTCTTATTTATTCAACAAGATTTCTCAATCCATTATGATTGTTGATGAGAATCTCATCTTTGTATGATTTTACACTTCTCCACTCACTAGGCATTAAACACTATTTTAAATAGTCAATCCATGGTCATCAATCAAGACTCTTCCATTGCAGGCCACATATCTCTTTTAGCTTTGATACCATTTGAAAGAGAGGAAGGTAATTTTTTGTATGTCTTATTTGATTATGTAGGGATGATTTATACAAAGGAGATGCATTAGAGATGCAATTTCAATAACTATATTCTAAAACTGCACATAACAATATATCATTTATATGCTAACACACACAAGCCCTCAATAATAATATTAACCATGTTATAAACCCTAACCCTATACATAATATTATTCCTAAATCCTAAACCCAAATCCTATTGTTAACTAAACCCTAACCCTAGTGAAACCCTAAATATAACCATGATTTAAACCTTGACCCTAACAATAATCCTAATCATAGACCCTAAATCCTAATCCTAATTGTAATCCTAAGTCCTATCTTTAATCAAAACCCTAACCCTAACCATATTGTAAACACTTAAATGCTAACTATAATCTTAACTTGAACCCTTATCCTAACTGTAACTCTAAAACCTAACCCTAATCTTAACCCTAACACCGCCCTAACCTTGATAATAAAACATGTGAAATATGTATCATATGGACTAAAAAGTTAACCTTGAGTTGTAGCTTGCTTGGGTTGTAACCATAATCGTAATGTCAAACACTAAATTATATGCCTAGAACCTATCCTTTAAACATAAACCTAATCAAAACCTTGAACCTAACCTTAATTATAAATGCTAACCCTAACCTTAATCATAATCCAAATCCTAAACAAGACCAAAACTTAAACCATAAACCCAACCCTAACACTAATCAAAACCATAACTCTAACCATAATACTAACCATGACGTAAATCCTAACCCTAATAATAATAATCTTAGTCTTCAAACCTAAACCCTAATCCTAACTATAAATCTAAATTCTAATGCTAATAAAAAACCTAACGCTAACCATAATACTAACCATGATGTAAACACTTACACTAACCGTAATCTTAACCATTATACTAACTCCAACCTTGATCCAAACACTAAACCTAAATCCTAATCAACAAGACATTAAATTTATCCCTAATTTTCTCTGATAAAATGACACCAATAGTCCTTCTATATTGAAACAACGCCTATCTTAGATACATGTAATCTTACGCTTCAAGGGCTACCCTGATACTATCATAAACATCAACATATACATGGTGATTAAGCAGATAATCACAACAAAACACACCACCAATGTAGCCTTTCCCTTCCCAAATATCATAGTTTTGCACTGCCAACAATAGGGTATCTTTAGAAATCACCCCTGGATTAACAACTTTCCTAATAATATCATGTAAAACAGGGAATGATTGCAATATATCTAGAGCATTTGAAAGAAAAATGGATAGGACTTGACTGGGAAAAAAAAATCGGTTGGAAATTGGAGCAAGGACCTCCATACCAATAATTCACTTGACATTCCTTTTGTATTGATAGCATCCCATGTTGAAAATGTGACCCAAGTCCTCGTCTGTTATCTATCCGTCAAATGGGCGTTCATCTACAAGCAACGGGAAATAGAGCCTATCATTTTTGGGTAATTATGTCATGCTTTGAATGTGGAAAATGCTACAACGAAGACAAACTTGAAATTTGTCTTCCTCAGAAACCACAGACCCACTTAAACTCATCACTATTGTGGAGGATATGACAAGCCAAAAGTCAATTTATCATTGTGTGAACATCATGAAGAGAGATGTAAAATTACTCATGACTATCATTCTCCCCTTCTAATGTCCTTTTTTTGTGGATCCTGTTATTTTCTATTCATTATTATGATATGTTATATTTTATGATAGTAATCCTCTTTTACATATATTGATGCTTGTAAATTATATATGTTCAAGAGTACTTGTGAAAAACCTCCTACAAACCATATTGCAAATTCTCTAGACATACTTAAGGGCGAAGATACACATGAGGATATTGTAAAATTATTTCTTTTAAAATATGTGAGGATAAGGTGTCATTCTAGTTGATGATACATATTTTCAAATTATTTGCCATTTTTATATATAACATGATACATACACATGACTAACTCAAACATGTTGAGCATGATTATTCACCTTATATGTCTCATTTATATTGCCTCTTCTTTATTCAACAATATTTCTCAATCCATTATGATTGTTGATGAGAATCTCATGTTTGTATGATTTTACACTTCTCCACTCATTAGGCATTAAACACTATTTTAAATAGTCAATCCATGGTTGGATTATTTATAGTTTCCAGTGCCTCTATTGCTATTTTTTTCTGCACACATTGATCAAGACTCTTCCATTGTAGGACACATATCTCTTTTAGCTTTGATACCATTTGAAAGAGAGGAAGGTAATTTTTTGTATGTCTTATTTGATTATGTAGGGATGATTTATACAAATGAGATGCATTAGAGATGCAATTTCAATAACTATATTCTAAAATTGCACATAACAATATATCATTTATGCTAACACACACATGCCCTCAATAATAATATTAACCATGTTGTAAACCCTAACCCTATACATAATATTATTCTTAAATCCTAAACGTAAATCCTAATGTTAACAATAAACCCTAACCCTAGTGAAAACCCTAACTCCAACCATGATTTAAACCTTGACCCTAACAATAATCCTAATCATAAAACTTAAATCCTAATCCTAATCCTAATCATAGCCCTAAATCTTAATCCTAATTGTAATCCTAAGTCCTATCTTTAATTAAAATCCTAACCCTAAGCATATTGTAAACACTTAAATGCTAACTATAATCTTAACTTGAACCCTTATCCTAACCGTAACCCTAAAACCTAACCCTAACACTAACCTTACCTTGACAATAAAACATGTGGAAAATATATCATATGGAATAAAAAGTTAACCTTGAGTTGTAGCTTGCTTGGGTTGTAGCCATAATCATAATGTCAAACACTAAATCCTAAGCCTAGAACCTATCCTTTAAACATAAACCTAATCAAAACCTCTAACCTAACCTTAATTGTAAATCTTACCCCAAATATTAAACCCTAACCTTAATCATAATCCAAATCCTAAACAAGACCAAAAATTAAACCATAAACCCAACCCTAAGCCTAAACCCTAACTCTAATAAAAAACATAACTCTAACCATGATGTAAATCCTAACCCTAATAATAATAATAATCTTTATCCTCAATCCTAAACCCTAATCCTAACTATAAATCTAAATTCTAACACTAATAAAAAACCTAATCCTAACCATAATACTAACCATAATGTAAACACTTACACGAATCATAATCTTAACCATTATACTAACTCCAACCTTGATCTAAACACTAACCCTAAATCCTAATCCTAATAAAAACCCAAATCCTAACACTAACCCTAATCCTAACTCTCAAATATGTGAAAAATATATCATATAAGAGTGCAAAATTAACCTTGGGTTGTAGCCTACTTGAGTTGTAACCATAATCCTAATATCAAACCCTAAAAACTAACCCTAATCCTAACCATAACCCTGAATCCTAATCCAAACATTAAGCTCTAATTCTAAAAATACCATAACCCAAACACTAAACCCAATTCTAATATTAACCATGACATAAACCTAATCCCTTTTTTAACCCTAACCCTAATAAAACTCTATCCCTAATGCTCATAACAAGCTATTCTGAGCTTCTAGACCACCAAATCAATAAGTTGTTCACTCAGAATGAGTCACAAGCTCATAACAATACGTTTTGAGCTTCTAGATCACCAAATTGATAAATCGTTCACTACGAATGATCTATAAGATAATAGCAAGCCATTCTAAGCTTCTACATCACTTGACTTATAAATTTTCCACTTAGAATGAGCTACAAGGTCAAAACAAGCCATTATGTGCTTGTAGATCACCGAATCAATCAACCGTTCACTCAGAATGAGCTATGAGCTCATAAAAAGTTGTTATGATCTTGTAGATCAACGAGTCAACCAATTGTTCACTCAGAATGAGCTAAAATCTCATAATAAGTTATTCTAAGATTTTAGATAATCAAATCAATCAGTTATTCACTCAAAATGAGCTAAAAGCTCATAACTAGCCATTTTGAGCTTCTAGATCACCTAATCAACCAACCA
Source organism: Thuja plicata (assembly GCA_018584345.1). Taxonomy (NCBI): domain Eukaryota; kingdom Viridiplantae; phylum Streptophyta; class Pinopsida; order Cupressales; family Cupressaceae; genus Thuja; species Thuja plicata. The sequence continues at coordinate 285,268 of MU228414.1, read as the reverse complement.
TTCAGTCAGAATGAGCTACAAGATCATAACAAGACATTCTAAGCTTGTAGATCACCATATTGATCAACCATTTACTTAGAATGAGATAAAAGCTCATAACAACCTATTTTGAGCTTGTAGATCACCAAATCGATCAACTGTTCACTCAAAATGAGCTACAATCTCATCACAAGCCATTTTGAGCTTATAGATCACCGAATTGGTCAATTATTAATTTAGAATTAACTACAAGTCATTCTGAGCTTTTAGATTATTGAATAGATCATTTGTTAACTCAAAATGAGCTACAAGATTGAATAAAAAGTTGTTTTGAACTTGTAGATCACCAAATCGATCAACCAGTCACCCAGAATGACCTACAAACATATAAAAATTCATTATGAGCTTGAAGATTACTAGATCGATCAACCATTCCCTTATAATGAGCTACAAGCTCATAACAAGTCATTAGGAGCTTGTAAATCACTGAATCGATCAACAGTTCACTCAGAATGAGCTACAAGCTCATAACAAATTGTTCTAAGCTTGTAGATCATCGTTGTTCACTTAGAATGAGCTACAAGATAATAAAAAGCCATTCTGAGCTTGCAGATTACCAAATTTATCAATTGTTCAATGAGAATAAGATACAAGCTCTTATTAAGCTACTTTGAGATTCTAGATCACTAAATTGATCAACAATTCACTTTGGATGACTTACAAGCTCATAACAAGCCATTCTAACTTTTAAGATTATCTAATCGATCAACCACTCACTTAGAAAGAGCTACAAGCTCATAACAAGATGTTATGAGCTTCTAGATCATGGAATCAATCAACAATTCACTCAGAATGAGCTACAATGTCATAACAAGATATTTTGAGCTTCTAGATCACCAAATCAATCAATAGTTTTCTAAAAAATGAGCTACAAGCTCATAAAAAACCATTCTGAGCATCTAGATCACTGAAAAGATCAAATGTTAACTTTTAATGATATATAATTCCCTAACAAGACATTCTAAGATTTTGGATCACCAAATGGATCAAGCGTTCACTCATAATGAGATACAAGTTCATAATAAGCCATTCTAATATTCTAGATCACCAAATTAGTCAATTGTTCACTAACAATGTGCTATAATGTCCTAGCAAGCCATTCTAAGCTTGTAGATCACCGAATTGATCAACCATTCACTCAGAATGAGCTACAAGCTCATAAAAAGCCGTTCTGAGCTTGTAGATGATCAAATTGATCAATTGTTTATTAAGAATGAGCTACAAGCTTACAATAAGACATTACGAGGTTGTAGATCCCTGAATCAATCAATTGCTCACTCAAAATGACCTACAAGTTCATATTAAGTCAATGCAAGCTTCTAGATTACCAAATCAATCAACCGTTCACTTAGAATGAGCTACAAGATCATAACAAGCTATTTTGAGCTTGTAGATCATCAAATCGTTCAACTGTTCACTCAAAATAAGCTATAAGCTCATAAAAACCTATTCTATGCTTTTAAATCACTAAATCAATCAAGTGTTAACTCACAATGAGCTACAAGTTCATAACATGACATTCTGAGCTTATAAATCACTGATTCGAGTAGTCATTCACTTATAATGAGGTATAAGCTCATAAAAATTCATTTTGAGCTTATAGATCACTTATTCAATAAATTCTTCACTCATAATTATCTACAAGCTCACAACAACTTTTTATAAGATTGTAGATCACTAAATCAAACAATTTTTCACTCAGAAGAACCTAAAAGCTCATAACAAGCCATTCTAAGCTCGTATATCATCAATCAATCATTCACTATGAACGAGCTACAAGGTCATAACAAATCATCCTGAGCTTATGGATCACAAAATCAATCAATCGTTCACTCAGAAATGAGCTACAAGCTCATAAAATGTTATTTTGAGCTTGTCTACCCTCAAATCAATTAGTTGTTCACTCAAAATGGGTTACAAGATCATAGGAAGCCATTCTGAGCTCTTAGATCACCAAATCGATGAGTCATTCACTCTGAATGAGCTAGAAACGTGTTAGAATCTATTTTGAGCTTATACATCACTAAATCGATCAACCCTTCTCTTAAAATGATCTACAAGCTCATAACAAGTCATTTTAAGCTTGTAGATCATTGAATTGATCAACCATTCACTCAGAATGAGCTACAAAATCATATTAAGATATTCTGAGCTTCTAGATAACCAAATCGATCAAGTGTTAGCTATGAATGAACTACAAGCTTATAACAAGCCATTTTTAGATTCTATCACTAAATTAATAAACCATTCACCCGGAATGAGCTATAAGCCCATAATGAGCTATAAGCTCATAATGAGCCATTTTGAGATTTAAGACCATCAAATCGATCAACCATTCACTTAGTCAAAAGAGGTACAAGATCACAACTCATTCTAAGTTTGTAAACTACTGAATTGATTAACCCTCCACTCAAAATGAGCTACAAGCTCATAACAAGTCATTCTGAGCTTGTAGATCCCTAAATAAATCAATCATTCACTCAGACTGAGCTACAAGCTCATGTAACAAGCCATTTTGAGTTTCTAGATCATTCAATTGATCAATTATTTAATCAAAATGAGCTACAAGCTCATAACAAGTCGTTATGAGCTTCTAGATCACCGAATCGATTAACCATTCACTCAGAATGAGATACAAGCTCATAACAAGCCATTTTGAGCTTGCAGATCACTAAATCGATCAAATAATCACTTATAATGAGATATAACCTCATAAAAAGCCATTATGAACTTGTAGATCATCAAATCCATCAACCATTCACTCATAACGAGCTACAAGCTCATAACAAGCCATTTTGGGCTTCTAGATTACCAAATTGAAGAACCGTTCACTTATAATGACTTATAAGCTCATAATAAGTTGTTCTAACCTTGTAGATCATTGAATCAATAAACCAATCACTTAGAATGAGCTACAAACCCTTAATAAGTCATTATGAGCTTGTAGATCGCTGAATCGATTAACCACTCACTTGAAATGAGCTAGAATCTTATAACAAGCTATTCTGAGCTTCTAGATCACCAAATCTATCAATCGTTCACTCAAAATGATAAACAATATCATAATAAGCCATTTTAACATTATAGATCACTGAATCAATCAACCATTCACTCAGAATGAGTTACGCTCATAACAAGTTGTTCAGAGCTTGTAGATCACTGAATCGATCAATCATTCACTTAGAATGAGATAGAAGATCACAACAACGCATTTTGATCTTTTAGATCACCGAATCAATCAACCATTCCCTTGGAATGAGATACAAGCTCATAACAAGCTATTTTGAGCTTGTAGATCATTGAATCAATCAATAATTCACTCAAAATGAGCTACAAGCTAATAACACACCATTCTAAGCTTGTAGATCATCGAATAAATCAACCATTCACTCATAATGTGTTAAAAGCTCACAACAAGTTGTTCTGAGTTTCTAGATCACCGAATTAATCAACTATTCACTCAAAATGAGCTACAAGCTCATAACAAGTCATTTTGATCTCGTAGATCACAATATTGATCAATTGTTCACTTAGAACGAGCTACAAGATCCTAACAAGCTATTCTGGGCTTGTAGATCATTGTATCGATCAACCATTGACTCAGAATGAGCTACAAGCTCATACAAATATATTTTGAGCTTGTAGATCATCAAATTGATCAACCATTCACTTAGAATGAGCTATAATCTCATAACGACCTATTATGAGATTTTAAATCATTAAATTGATCTCCCGTTCACTCATAATGAGCTAAAAGCTCATAACCAACCATTTTAAACTTGTATATCATTGATTCAATCATTCATTCACTCAGAATGAGCTACAAGTTCATAACAAGTTATTCTGAGCTTATAAATCACTGATTCGATAAACTATTCAGTTAGAATGATCTACAAGCTCATAACAACTTATTCTTAACTTGTAGATCACCGAATCAATCAACCATTCACTAAGAATGAGTTACAAGATCATAACAAGTCATTTTGAGTTTTTACATCATTGAATCAATCAACCATTCACTTAGAATGAGCTGCAAGCTCATAACAATTCATTATGAGCTTCTAGATAATTAAATTGGTCAATCGTTCACTCAAAATGAGCTACAAGCTCATAACAAGCCATTTTAAGCTTCTAGATAATCTAATCGATCAATTGTTCACTCAAAATGAGCTACAAGCTCATAACAAGTTGTTTTATGCTTGCAGATCACCAAATCATTCAATTGTTTAGTTAGAATGAGATACAATCTCATAACAAGCCATCCTGAGCTTGTAGATCACCAAATAGATCAAATGTTCACTTAGAATGAGCTACAAGCTCATAACAAGTTGTTCTGAGCTTATACACAAACAAATTGATCAACTCTTCACTCAGAATGAACTACAAGATTATAACAAGGCATCGTGAGCTTCTAGATTACCAAATTGATCAACTACTCACTCAAAATGAGCTACAATCTCATTATTAGTCGTTTCGAGCTTGTAGATGACTGAATTGATCAACCATTCACTCAGAATGAGCTACAAGCTCATAAAAAGATGTTCCAAGATTTTAGATCATTGATCAATCAACCGTTCATTTAGAATAAGCTATAAGCTCATAACAAGTCATTCTCAGCCTGTAGGTCACCTAATCAATCAACTGTTCACTCAAACTAAGCTACAAGCTCATAAAAATATGTTATGATGTTATAGATCACCATATCGATAAACTATTCACTTGGAATGAGGTACAAGTTCATATCAAGACATTATGAGCTTTTTGATCATTGAATCAATCAATCTCTTAATTAGAATGACCTAGAAACTCATAACAAGCCATTTTGATCTTTCAAATCTCCAGATCAATCAATCATTCACTTAGAATGAGCTACAAGCTCATAACAAGTCATTCTGAGCTTGTAGATAACTGAATGGATCAACCGCTTACTCAAAAAGAGCTACAAGGTCATAACAAGTTTTTATAAGCTTTTAGACCATTGAATTGGTTAATTTCTCATTTAGACATGGCTACAAGCTCATAACAAGTCATTTTAAGCTTGTAGATCACCATATTGATGAACAAGTCACTCAGAATGTGCTAGAAGCTCATAACAAGCCCTTGTGAGTTTGTAGATCACCGAATTGATTAATTGTTTACTCAGAATAATCTACAAGCTCATAACAAGTTGTTATTAGCTTTTAGATCATGGAAGTGATCAACCGTTCACTCAAAATGAGTGACAAGATCATAAAAAGCCATTATGAGCTTGTAGATAACCGAATAGATCAACCATTTACTTAGAATGAGCTACAATCTCATAACAAGTTGTTTTATTCTTACAGATCATCAAATAGATCGACCCTTTACTCAAAATGAGCTACAAGCTTATAACAAGCCATTTAGAGATTTAGAGCCCTGAACCAATCAATTGTTAACTCAGATTGGGCTACAAGCCATTTTGAGTTAGTAGACCACCAAATCAATCAACTATTCACTCAGAATGAGCTACAAGATGTTAGGAATTGAGATCTTTATTAGAGAGAATTCAATATTCTTTATTGTGTTGTTGACAAGATATTATCTTGAGTAAATATGTATTTATATTTACTGAATTATAATTGTAGAGATATGTATTTTGTATGTTGTTGTGGTAATGATATGCACATAGTTATTGATATATTACCACAACACATACGATTATGTTTATATACATAATATAAGAGTCATGTCTATGAAGAGATATGACCGTACGTGTCTTAAGCCACGTAGGGTCATGTCCTACATATTCACGCCCTTTCATAACTATTGTTTACGTATTACAAACCGTGTTATGTATTATAGACCATAACAATATTATGTTATGTATAACTATCATACGATAGTTATTGTAACACATATATAATATATGTGTTACGTATAACTATTGTATGATAGTTATCGTAATACATTCACCACTTATGAACAGTATCAACTATGTCAATTTCACTTGTTATAGTTACGTATAACTATCATACGATAGTTATCGTAACATATATAATACATGTGTTACATATAACTATCGTATGATAGATATCGTAACATATGGTATTAACCATATTAAAATTCAATCCAATACATGTTAAATATATATTAAATGCAATCGACTAAAGTTGATTCATTCTATCATATCAAATATGACCAATATAATTCATTCGAATATATATATATATATATATATATATGAGTCAATCAGATCGAAGCTATAATTTAACACTCCCTCTTAGCAAGAGAGGATTGATCAGAATCATGATATCATGATGTGAGTATTATCGAAATCATTGACTCAATTCAGAACTGGATTTTTGTAATAACACTTAATTACTTCATATCAAGGTAACCGACATGGTCCGAAACACAAGTTTAATGTACTCAAACCTGATAGAAGAATTTATCATAATCCCCGACTCAATTTAGAACTGGATTTAGTGATAATTATTGGTGTCAAGATATTTGGCGCATTCCAGATCAAAACTTGAGGCACACATTATCATAATCCTTGACTTAATTTGGAAGTAGATTAAATGATAACTTAATTGAGTCAAACTATTGTAGGTCGTCACCTTACAATAATGACCTCATACACATGAAAGATTGTCACTTTTCAAAACACACAATATTGCAATATTTTATTTATATTATTCATGAATACATCAACTTACATAATTGTGAGATTTAATCTCAAAAATTTAATCACAACTTAATCATACCAAGTTTCTTTCTGAAGTACTCAATTTTCAATTTTGCGAGAGGCTCGGTAAAGATGTCAGCATTTTGTTCTTCAGTACTGATGTAGATAAATTTGATAATATCTATGTCTACCATGTCTCTTATGTAGTGGTAATGAATTTCTATGTTCTTGGAGCGATTGTGAAAAACTAGATTTACTGAAAGTTTAATGCAGCTTTGATTGTCACAATCAATTACTGTAGGTTTTAGGGGCTTGCCAAACAATCAAAATAGTAACTTCCTTAACCATACTGGTTCTCAAGCTCCCATTGAACCATCCATATATTCTGCTTCAGTAGAAATTTGAGCGACCGCTGATTGTTTCCTACTGAACCAATAAATCATTGCTGATCCAAGACTAAAGCAACATCCTGTAGTGCTTTTACGTTCGATTGAATTTCTAGTCCAGTCAGAGTCAAATAACCCTTGAAGTTGTATCTCAACATTCTCATATTTTAGGTTCATTCCAATTGTACCACATAAGTATCTTAGAATATGTTTAGCAGGTGTTAGATAGATCTTCTGTGGTTCGCACATGAAATGACTTAATGCATTTGTAGCATAGAAGATATCAGGATGAGTGCTTACCAAGTACATAGGTGATCCAATTAGTTGTCTATAATATGTAGGATCTGCAGGTTCTGAATCTGTGGCTTCATCCTTAAGCTTATGAAGATTTGTTTCCTTGGAGTGGTTAATGGTTTACAATCCATCATGCCAAATCTGGTTAAAATGTCCATGGTGTATTTTCTTCGATTTAGGAAAATATAGTTTTCTTTTTGTAATACTTCTAAGCCTAAGAAGTAGTGTAAAAAACCTAGATCCTTCATATCAAATTCATTTGTGAGATCTTGTTTGCATTTAGCAATAAGAAGATCTTCTCATGTTATTAATAAATCATCAACATAAAGAACTAAAATTACCATTTCACCTTTGGATATTTTTATTGGGATCAACTTCATTTTTGGAGTACCCTAACTTGGAGAGGTAACTGTCTATTCATTCATACCAAGCCCTAGGAGCTTGCTTAAGGTCGTAGAGGGCTTTCTTCTATTTGCAAACATAACTATTTTTGTCATGGGTGGTGAAGCCTTCCGGTTGCTCTATGTATACTTCTTCTTCAATAACACCATTTAAAAATGTTGTCTTTACATCCATTTGATGTATCTTCCACCCTTTGGATGCCGCAATAGCGATAATAGTTCTCACATATGTATATCGAGCAACCAGAGCAAAGGTTTCTTTGTAGTCAATTCTGGCCTTTTGAGAAAAACCTCTAATGACAAATCTGGCTTTATGTTTTTCAATACTACCATCTGAAGCATATTTGATTTTGAATAACCATCTTGAAGAGACAATTGATTTCCCTTTAGGTCTTGGTACTACTTCCCAAACATAATTTTTTACAATAGATTGATATTCCTTGATCATTGCATCTTTCCAGGCTTGACATGTTAAAGATTCTTTAACATTATATGGTTTAGATTTTGTAAGTTCAACCATAAGTGCAAGATAGAATTTATAAGTACTTGTTCTCTTATTTTCTTTAAATATTTCATTTGGTTCAAAATTATTTTCTTTAATCATTTTTCTTTCCCATAGTGGCCTTTTCTTATTGTTAAGAATTTTAGAATCTTCAAGGTTAGATGAAGGGAGTTCATCATTTTCTATTATGGTCTCTCTTTGGTTCTTAGTAATGTAGTTCCCATCATCTTGTAAGATATTCTCCCTTTGATTCTAAATTGTGTGATATTAATAACTTCCTATAATGTTCTCCCACTGATTCTCATTTGATCCCTCTTCTGTAAGTGTAGAGAGTTTAAGAGCAATGTCTTCTTTGAATTTGATATCTCTACTAATGCCAATAGATTTCTGCCCTGGTATGTAGACCTTGTATCCTTTAGTAGTTTCACTGTAACCAAAAAATATTCCTTTCTTTCTAGAGGGTTCTAGTTTGGTTATTTTCTCTTTAGGAATGTGAACATACACAAGACATCCAAAGATTCTTAGATGACTCAGATTTGGTTTCTTCCCCGTAAAGGCTTCTTCAGGTGTAATGTTTTCTAGGATTGAGTGAGGACACCTATTTTGAATGTATACGACGGTATTCAATGCTTCGGCCCAAAATGAGGTATGAATATTTTGATCATGCATCATAGCCTTGGAGGCTTCAATAATAGTTCTATTTTCCTTTCTACTACTCCATTCTGTTGAGGGTTAGAAGGTACTGTATACTCCCTTTTAATCCCAACAGAAATGCAAAATTCTTTAAAGTTTTCAGAGATATATTCTCCTCCATTGACTGATCTTAGTGTTTTTATTTTCTTCCCAGTTTGGTTTTCCACTAATGCTTTAAATTTTAGCAATACTTCATTTGATTCTTTGAGTTTAAGAAAATAGATCCAAGTTTTTCTAGAGTAATCGTCAATGAAAATCACATAATACGAAAATCCTCCTAGTGAGAGAGTTGACATAGGTACACACAAATCTGTGTGAATGATTTCTAATACACCATTGGTTTTATGTTCATTGGGAGGGAAGGATCTTTTTATATTTTTTCCTAGGGCACACCCTTTACACGTACGAATATGATTTGATTTTAGATTTGGTATACTTGTAGTGATTTTCTTTATGGAGGGAAGGGTGCTATATCCAAGATGTCCTAATCTTTTGTGCCATAGTTCATTAGAGTTTGATACTTCATGACATAGAGCTAATTTGTGATTATTACATAATTTGTATATGCTTCCATCCCTATACCCTATAGAGATAAAAAATTTAATGTTAGTGTTTTTAGGCCATATTAGCACTTTATCTTCTTGGAATGTGACTTGATAGCCTTGATTGGCTAGGCCTGAAATAGAGACCAAGTTCCTTTTTGTTCTTGGTACAAAGAGAACATCTTTCAATTGTAGGGTTACCCTTGTTTTCAATTTGATTGAGCAAGTTCCAATTCCTTTCACTGGATAAGTGGAGTTGTCTCCAATTGTGACTTCTTCAGAGGAATGTTCTTCTAGGGTTTCAAATTGATCTCTGAATCTAGTTATATGTCGTGATGCTTCGCTATCGATTATCCAATTATTTTTGTTTGGGTTCACTTCACTTGACAAGGCCAAGAAGAATAGGGATATTTATTCTTCTTTAACTTTGGCTAATGTTGTTTGAATTTTCTTTCTTTTTGGACAGAACCTATGTGTATGTCCAAATTTATCACATTTATAGCACTGTACTTTGGAGAATTCTCTGGTTTTGTGATTTTTTCTATAGTTTCCCTTCTTATGTTTTAAATTCCTAAATTTGAATGAGTATGTAGTGCTTGGATCTCTCCTCCTTTGTTTGACCCGATCCCTCTTGAGATTAATCGAGATTCCTCTTGAGTGCAATCATTCTTTAGTTTATCAAACTTAGGTAGAGAAGGACGTCTAGTTATACATTGAATAAATGATTCCCATGAGATAGGTAATCCTCTAAAAGCTATTAATGTTAACTCCATATCATCAATATTATTTCTAATAGAAGAGAGTTGATCCTTTAATTCAGAAATTCTTAGCAAGTATGACGTGATGGTTTCCCCTTTGTTCATCTTTAAGTCAAGAGTTGTTGTTTGAGTGTAAGTAATCTGCTTGTATTATTGATCTCATATGTCTCTTGAATGGTTTTGAATACTTCATAATAGGTTTTTAACGTTGCTATGGAGGGAAGAATATGACCTTTAACGACATCGATTATTATCTTCTTTGCTTTGTTGTTACACCTTTTCCAAGTTGATTTATCAGGTTCATCTTCAGGCATCTTTAGATCCTCCTCAACATAGGAATCTAACTCGAGTTCTTGAAGCAATGTTAAGATTCGTATCTTCCATGAAAAGAATTTTGTAGCACCTTCAAGTTTTTCCTCCACTTTAATGTTGTTGGCCATTGTTACTTTCCTCTTATATTTTAATAACCAGTGTGATATAATTTAGAATTTAACTTATATATTGATTCTTCTCTGAAAAGGCTCTGATACCATGTTAGGAATTGAGATATTTATTAGAGAGAATTCAATATTCTTTATTATGTTGTTCACAAGATATTATCTTGAGTAAATATATATGTATTTATATTTACTGAATTATAATTGCAGAGATATGTATTTCGTATGTTGTTGTGGTAATGATGTGCACAGTGTTATTGATATATTACCATAGCACATACGATTATGTTTATATACATAATATAAGAGTCATGTCTATGTAGTGACATGATCGTATGTGGCTTAAGCCACGTAGGGTCATGTCTTACATATTCATGCCCTTTCGTAACTGTTGTTTACGTATTACAAACTGTGTTATATATTATAAACCGTAACAGTATTATGTTACATATAACTATCATACGATAGTTATCATACCACATATATAATATATCTATTACGTATAACTATCGTATGATATTTATTGTAATACATTCACCACTTATGAATGGTATCGACTATGTCAATTTCACTTGTTATAGTTACATATAACTATCATACAATAGTTATCGTAACATATATAATACATGTGTTACGTATAACTATCGTATGCTAGTTATCGTAACATATGGTATTAACCATATTAAAATCCGATCCAATACATGTTAAATATATATTGAATGCAATCAACTAAAGTTGATTCATTCTATCATATCAAATCTGACCAATATAATTCATTCGAATATATATATATATATA
>MU228414.1:244515-259136 GCA_018584345.1 Thuja plicata | reverse complement strand
GCCAAAATCAAATAATCAATCAAATACATGGCTAAAAATGATTAATTTGCTAGGAATTAAATAAAGTCCTAAATCAATTTCTCACTTGCAAAAGAACCCATTCCCCTAGCCTAATTAATTTAATTAATTTGGCTATAGTCCTATTGATTATTAAAAATAAATTAAATGTTTAAAATAATTAATATCCCTATTTTTGAATGAATTAAATAAGTTTTATTCATTTCATTAATATTCTTCTAAACCCCTAACCTAACCCATTTCAACCACTTTGACTCTGGGTTTGAACCTATCCCAACCCATTCACCCTTGCTAAATCTAATTCTAATCCTTATTCTATCCTAACCCACCTCCTAATGTTGTCAGATTCCATTAAGGAATGATTAAGGACTCCACCCACTTGAGAAAGTCAAGGAATCTTAAGATTCATTCCCTCAAGTCCACCTTCTCAAGCTTGCCTCGTACACCCTTCCCATGCTTCTTTAAGGCTCTCATTAATGCCTCATTAATGGAGATTCCTTAAGCCCATGCCTCTTCAATGCCTTTGGCATTTATTGCTCTTCCACTTCATTAATGAGTTTTTCAACTCCATTAACGCACCTTGTCCCCCCTCTCTCTCCTCATTCTTCTATAAATAGAAGGTGTTTTTGACCTCAAATAGGCCCATAATTTTGGAGAAAAATGCATTGTTATGCTGTTAGAATAAACATAGATTCATATCATATTTCAGATTTCATGTTTATGCATTGTTATTTTCATGCTTTTTAGAGCTAGAATGCATGTTTAGGAGATATCTTTCTTTGTTTTAACTCAAATCTTTCATGCTAAGTCGTATATGTCACTAATAGTAGCATAATCTAAGGGTTGTTATGTTTCTTATCATACTCTTCTTAGTTAGAAAATAATAGGTCGATTTTAGTGCTTTATATGCTCATCTAACCATGTTTTCCACTAATGCAATGACCTATTGAAGTGTTGTGTCGCAGGTACCGGGTGCAAACCGAACTCACATTTTAACTGTAATTAACTTGGGACCCCGTGTGTTTACTCTTAACACACCTTCTTTTCTTCTAATTCTTCTAATTCCTTCCTTCTTGCCCAACCGACCCCTGCAAGTGATACATCATTTCAACCGAGGGATTTCATTTCTGTCCTTCGATTTCATTCCCGAGGGGGCATGGTCACACTATCATCAATCAAATTCTTGCTCAAAACAACATTAAAATGACTTCGTTATCAAACAACTAGGGGCATGACAGGTTTCCTTGACTAAGTCAGAACTGTTGGATAGAAAGCTTTAGTTCTCATAAGCTGGATATCTTGTGTCTCCTCATTTTAAAAGATAAGATACTAAGCTCCTAGCAGCTTCTTACTAACTTTTGAACAACAACCAAGTTCAGAATCAATATTATCAATTTTTGGACAACAACCAAGTTCAAAATTGGTATCTTTAAGATCTTTTATTGACCTTTGTACGACAACCAAGTACAAAGTCAATTCTATCAATTTAGTTCGATCAAGTGCGAGACTGATCTCATCAGACATTTCGTTCGATCATGAGCGAAATTCTCAATCTTTCTGAAGTCAAAATCAAAAACTTTCTTTGAATCAATGCGTTGCTCGCACATCAATTCAAAGAGGGTTAAATGTAACCACCTGGATTTGGTCTACTCGGACTATAAACCCTATTTTCCCTAAGTGTGATCATCCCCCCAATTATGTTCAAACGACTCTGTTACTGCTTGGCATAATTCTTTTGAAATTAATTTAATCTCCTAAAGTGATCAAATCACTAAATTAATTACTTTTTAGCCAAAATCAAATAATCAATCAAATACATGGCTAAAAATGATTAATTTGCTAGGAATTAAATAAAGTCCTAAATCAATTTCTCACTTGCAAAAGAACCCATTCCCCTAGCCTAATTAATTTAATTAAATTGGCTATAGTCCTATTGATTATTAAAAAGCAATTAAATGTTTAAAATAATTAATATCCCTATTTTTGAATGAATTAAATAAGTTTTATTCATTTCATTAATATTCCTCTAAACCCCTAACCTAACCCACTTCAACCACTTTGACTTTGGGTTTGAACCTATCCCAACCCATTCACCCTTGCTAAATCTAATTCTAATCTTAATTCTATCCTAACCCACCTCCTAATGTTGTCAGATTCCATTAAGGAATGATTAAGGACTCCACCCACTTGAGAAAGTCAAAGAATCTCAAGATTCCTTCCCTCAAGTCCACCTTCTCAAGCTTGCCTCTTACACCCTTTCCATGCTTCTTTAAGGCTCTCATTAATGCCTCATTAATGGAGATTCCTTAAGCCCATGCCTCTTCAATGCCTTTGGCATTTATTGCTCTTACACTTCATTAATGAGTTTTTCAACTCTATTAATGCACCTTGTCCCCCCTCTCTCTCCTCATTCTTCTATAAATAGAAGGTGTTTTTGACCTCAAATAAGCCCATAATTTTGGAGAAAAACGCATTGTTATGTTGTTAGAATAAACATAGATTCATATCATATTTCAGATTTCATGTTTATGCAATGTTATTTTCATGCTTTTTAGAGCTAGAATGCATGTTTAGGAGATATCTTTCTTTGTTTTAACTCAATATTTCATGCTAAGTCGTATATGTCACTGATAGTAGCATAATCTGAGGGTTGTTATGTTGCTTATCATACTCTTCTTAGTTAGAAAGCAATAGGTCAATTTTAATGCTTTATATTCTCATCTAACCATGTTTTCCACTGATGCAATGACCTATTAAAGTCTTGTGTCGCAGGTAACAGGTGCAATATTTCACACACACACACACACACATATGTGTGTGTGTGTGTGTGTGTGCACATACACAAAAGTTACAAGTGTAAACAAGTGTTAGGTACAAATACACAATCTTTTAATAAACCCTTAAATATGGTAATAATCAATTAACATCAAAGGAGTATCTTCAAAGCTTTTGTCCTCATTTTCGTTGTATGTGCCAATAAAAACTAGTGGCGCCAAATTTGATCCACTAGTATATTCATGTTCTTGGTTGTTACATTTGTCATCATTTTTCAAAATGTTCTCACAAATAAAATAGGAGTAATCCCTAATGTACAATGTCCATGCACAATTATTTGTACCCATAACATAAAGAAAATATCTTGTTTTCTCTACCCTCTTGCATCTATGCATTGATTTTCTATCCACACCTACAAAAATTATATTATTTTAAATAAAAAGACTTAAGTTCAAACTAAACAAACAAACAAACTTGAATGTACATATAGATATATAATTTTAAATTCAAACAATGCATACTTGATATCTCTAGAAATACTCTATATGAAATGTATGAATTCATTCTTGAAGATTTTCCAAACTCATTTGATTCAAATCATTTCTTACACCATACAACATCATGTGCATCTTTTATATGATCTCCCACATGACTCAATTAATTATTTCTTAGAGCACATTTGATGCAAGCTCCTGTACCATCATGCTCACCCTTTCCATTCCCACTCTCAAATGAACTCCAAATATATGGTATATTGTCGTATTGATGATGTCTACATAGTGCATAAAACGACTTTGATGATTTAAATTGTGACACAACCATTTGACCATACAAAATAATTTTCAATTTTCACACCCTTGCTTGACAAATATTAAAAAATCTTCTTAAAGTGATATTCTACAAAATGTGTGTTACTCTCTTTATCGTCACTAATATAAAAGTGATATTATTTTTTAAAGACTAATTTTTCAAATGTACTATCAACACCATCTAAATGCATGTAAATTCTTCTAGATTTGGTCTTCTTGAAAGATAAGTAAATCAAACCTTGAGTTTGTATTGGTTTGCACAAGAGCTCTCGTAAAATCAATCTTTTACAATTTCTTCCTCATCAAAGTCCACAACAACTTAAAAAATTATCTCCTCTTCACTAGGGAAGCAAGGTATCATAAATAATTCCTATACTAATCTATGAAGACAGAAATGCAAGAAAAAGACAATCAAATAATTGTAGAAAGGATATATAAAAAAAAATTGCAATTCTATATCTTAGAAAAACTATTGTTTCAAATCTTCCATAACTCTTGAAAATTTGTATTCACAACAATGACAATGATTGAATACCACATAATCAAGTTTTACAAGAGATCAAGACAAACTAAACGTGTGAACATATTCTAGTGACATAATTTTTTTGATAACATCTCCATCCCAAGCACTAAGTAAATATAGCAAGCCCAAACCATAAAAAATGTTGTTTCTGTTAGGAATAACAGTCCACAAGACAACTAAGAGGGGGGGGGGCGTGAATCAGTTGTAATAGAGATTATTAAACTTTAAACTTTATAAACCAAATCTGCAAATGTAAATGATAACACAGTAAATGGCAACACCATAACACAATATTTGTTGTCGAGGAAACCCTGTTAAAGGTAAAACCCCGGTGGGAATTAACACCCACAAATAATGTACTGAGAGTATAGTATCCCTATTAAAAGATATTAGCCTTGTTAGGAGCTTGTTACAACATTACAGTGCACAATCCCTGTTAGGAGTCAAAGAAAATAGTAGGCTTGCTGCCAAGGCACACTACCCAAAGAAGGTTAAAGCCACCCTCGAGGATTTACAATATGAATCAATTGTATAAAGAAAATACACAATCCATTGAACTATCTGATAACAACTGTCTTTGCTTGGTCAGTTCCAATGAAGTATCAACTCTGCTCTATATCCAACAATCAACAAGCTTCACAGCTTCCACACATCTCTGTCATTTATTCTCTACCACATCTTCTCCACAAGACAAGATCATTCATATATACCCTCTTACAATAATTCATTAGGTCGGCCAGTTAAGCTTTCCTAATACATAATTAACTAGGTCAACCAATTAAGGCTTTCCATCATAGAAATAATTATATAACCCTTTGCTAAGATACACACGGTACCTATAACAAGTAAACATCATTTACAATCCATCACATATACTTCTAGATCCGTAATTCATGCTCACAATTAATTCCACATGCTACATGTCTGAAGTCGGCCAGCAAATAGGTCTTCTCCAGAATACATGCCACAACTAACGTCACCAGTATCCAAACAACAATCGAACTCAACCCATTATTCTAACATATGTTGGCTATCCACCATTAAGCTCGCATGATCTGAAATATCTTCGCCAGAAAGATATACCCGAAACACAGAGACCTGCTCTGTCTAGAATCATAGTTACAGTCCAGAAAACTAGTCTTCACCAAATCAACTGTAACATCCACAGTATGCAACATAAAGCCAAGTGACCTTAGGAATAAGGTCAACACACATCCTTCTGCATAAATCCAACTTCGATCATTCTGAAACATCCGTACAGTGTCCGTACACTCCTTCCACTCAAGTAGCCAGTCTGTCTTCTTCACAGAAATATATGTTCACATCAGTGACAAAACATGAATATCAACAACATGATCAGTAACCAAAACTGATATTATCCAACAGTTTCAACAAAAGCATGGTTCATGTTCCATGGGAAAAAATGAAATTCAAATATAGGATCGAAATCCAACTCCCCCTCTCCATGATTGTTAACTAACTAAAATAAAATGTGAGCATTAGGTTATAAAGGTGATAATTGACCACCAAACTTGGGTTCTCCGCTTTGGGCCCACTATCTCCATTAAAGATGTTCTATAAAAAATCACTCCCATGCATCATAAGTTGGTTAGGAAATCATAGTCAACATTCTAGCCTTAATATTAAGTTATCTTACAGATGACATACAAAGATCATTAAATATATTTTACATCTTGCAGTGTCATCCATGCTCTTTCACATATTGCATGATATTAAATACTCACACAAGTAAAAATTACACATGACTATAGTTCCACCTCAATTAAGATGCCCTTTCCATGAGGACAAAGTAAACAAAGATAAATTAATTAAAAAATGAACATTAAGTTGGTAAGGAGCACATCTATCCTGACATTTATATCATTAGCCATGTTTTGCCTCCTTTGTGTATCCTCTATGACATAAATATTTTTACAAAGATCTCAACATATCAAAAATATCCACTAAGCATGGTCCTCTAGCCACCCAAACATACTATGGATTTTCTCTTCCAACTTTATTGACCTTTACAACTTCTAGACCAACTAAAATGTGACAATCACATAAGTACTTATAAGTATGTATCTTATGCACAACTCACAAACAAGACTTAAAACCTAAGGTTTTAATATCAACTAATGCAGCATAATAGTGAATTGAGTGAAAAATCAATAAGAAGAAAAATACAAGAAAATTAATGAAATGAAATGAAAGAAAATGGAAACCTTTATTGAAAATAAAAAATAGCACATAAGCACTTATTTACAAATGGAATTCAATAATAAAATAATCAAGCAAGAAATACTCAATCCTAAATAAAGACTATTATATACAATCTAGCCCTAATAATAATAAACAATTAAAAATAAGATAATATTCCCATTTTAAAAGTAAGGCACCACTAAATAGACACTAGTTGATACATTTGGTATACAGTTGTTTTAGCTTTTTAATATTTCTACCACCTCCTTGAACAATGTGTTACTTGTACCTCAATTGAAAAACAAGCTCATTTGTTCTACTCCCAAAATAATGTATGTCGTAGGTGCTTATGTTTAAGTGCAAATAGAAAAATAGCTTTTCATATTCAGTATCTGTAAAGTATATTATTGTAGTGTGAAAAATTTCATACCCCTTTTCATTTTTACCTACACTTTTGTAGCCACTTTAGTGTACACTCCCCTAGCATTTGAGTAGGTTCATTCAACCCTTCCATTAGCCTTTACCCTCTAAGGATGCTCAAGGTCATCTTCAAGAACTATCTTTCAGTGTTGCTTTTGCATTAACCACGTGTTTCTCTTGCCACTTGTCATATTTTAGCATGATTTGTCTAGAACTAGCACGCCACATAGATGTTTGCATGTCGCATATGTGTCCCACATCATTTAACATTCAAATGTCAGTTCTAAGTTTTTTGACACTTGTCACTTGCCCTTGGTCAGTGGAAATAGCTTGGAATCTTCTAGAATGACTCATTAGCCTCTTTTTCCCTCCTATTTTCACTTTTAAATATATTTTTACTCTATTCAATCTCTCTTGGTTATTTCCCACAAAATCTATAACACTCTTTTGGCTTTCACAATTTTCTCTTTCTCTCTCGCTCTTGCTTGCTCCTGTAGTCTCTTGTTTTCCACTACACTCTCTTAAAACAATATTTATAGCTCTCTTAGGTTTCTCAAGCCAATATGGTAATATCTTTCTATCTCTCTCTTGTGTCTTTGAGCATCTTGTGATTTATCACATCCCCTATCTATCAAATCATTGTCTATTTTGCTTTTGATCTATCTATCTATCTAGTTGTTGTGGAGGTCGAAACACCAAAATAGGGACTTGATAGAGGCAAGTCTCCAAACAACCTCAAACATTTTTCCTCTTGTCTATGTGCAGGTTTATTGGAAGCATTCAAATACATGAGGATTTGCATATGTTCTATTTATTTCATTTATTTTTATCTATATTATTTAATACCTTTTGTTACGTTTTTGACTTTTGGGTTTGGCAAGTTATTTTGAGGGCAGACTTGTGTTTTTGCCAGATCTTGAATATTTGTTGTCATGATTTGTATAGGACTACAGTGCACCGCACAAACGTCCGCAGACCATGCTAACTTCCTTGATCGAGACTCTCAGATTCGGACCAACCCCTATCATTTGTACTTTCCATTATTATAATCAAAATGTTATTTTCCTTTATCTATAATTAGATAACTCCCCTAGTTTTTCTAGATGGAGGTAACTGAATGTGTGTTCTGAAATTGATTCTCAAAGGAACATAATTTCCTTTCAGTAGGGTCAGATTTAATCCACTACATTTTGGCAAACTCGATGTGAAAACTACTATTGTATCATTTTCAAAGCATTCTTATCATCTTGTGCCATCAATTCAAAAATAATACGTCAACCTTCAACTAACTTGTTTATGAATTATTTCTTTGATTCGGCATGTTTTTTTTAATGCATTTGTTATCTTCTTTTAGTAATTCAATTTCTATATTTACTCAAAGTACTAACAATTTTTCCTTTTTATGCATGTGAAGGTGACTTGCCTTTGTCAATGTCCCTTTATGTCTTTGATCCCTCTTGTAAAATTCTTTATGTTATTGAAGGTTTTTTGTTGCAAGAAGACTAGATTATTGATACTTTTCTTAATGTTACTCTACCATGTCTTCATTCCAATACACTCTCTTCTAGAGATGATGCATTTGTAAATGATGAATATTCTATCACATATGATCTCCTAAAGGTCAATGTTGAGAAAATCCCTTCAACGATTTCCTCTAAAATTTTAAAGGATTTTTTAATGTCATTTATGTGACTGCAACCAATCCTTCTCCAAATAGAGTTATTTCTATTCATGGTGTCCCTTTCAAAAATAACTCATCAGATCTTTTCACTAGATACACAAAATCTAATGCTCCTAACAGAACAGTAGACCATACTTACAACACTCGTAGAAATAAACAAAATATTAATAATCCAACTTCTTTACCACCTTCTCAACCAAATCTTCCTCAATCACCTAAACCTCCACTTTAAGAAATTGAGTGATTATGATCTTATTGAGCAACCTTGTGTTATGCTTGCTAAGATCTCACAATAGGATTTGCTTCAAACTACTCTGGTTTACCAAGGTATGCTTTAGGAAGCTCTCCAAAAGATCCTGATGCCTTCTACTAGTCTTGTGGATGCAAATGCATTGATAGATCAGATTCGAGTAGATTCCCAGAATATCGTATTCTATCCACATGACATCCAACCTTTAGAAGTAAGGAACAAAACAAACCCACTAAGGATTATTGTGTATGTTAATGGTATTAACATCAAGAAGACTCTCATTGACATTGGTTTAGCTCTCAATGTTTGTAGTTTATACCTATTACCCCAAATCAAGGTGGATCTGAATTATCTTGCAACATCTTTGTTTATTCATGGGTTTGATAACTTATGTAAGACAACTTTAGGCACTATTATTTTTCCTTTGAAAGTTGGTCCAGTTATTATTTCAGCCCTTGTATAACTTTTACCAGAACCTTTACCCTACAACCTTCTCTTAAGAAAACCTTGGATTCATGCTTTGGGAGTAGTTAGATCTAGTCTCCATGGTTCAATTAAAGTTGTTGCTAACAATTAGGTAGTTACAATCAAGTTGACCCTCATGCCATGCATTAATGTCAAATGACAACAGTTGGTTAGGCTTCAAGTACACCTGCCTTTCAGAATTACATTCCATCTTATCTTCTAATATGTTGATAATTATTTCTACAGTGCCTCCTAAAAAGGACATCCATGAGAAAGTTATCCCTAATTAAGACCATCTTAAAATAGAGAGTCCCAAGTCTACCACTTCTCATCCTTCATTTCCTTCTGAATCGAATGCATGTCTTCATGATGATTAGGGTTCTTTGGACTTTGCAGACTCCTTTATTGGAGAATATAAACTCAACCCTATCCACCTTTGCATTCCAAAAATATCATTTACATATGTTATCAAAGATGATTATTCCTTTGTTTCCCAGGATCATGTGAACACTATTGATTATTCCATTCAAGGTGATCCTCCACCTATTGAGGAGTTGCAATCACGTTATGGCCCATGATTCAATATTCTTTCTAATATAAATACAAAGGAGATAGTATTGGATGCATGGAACAAGGCTTTAAGATCCCTTTGGAACCAAAATCATGTTGTTTTACAAGGCGTTTAGGCTACAAGCCTTCTCTATCTTCAACCCCTCCTCCATTGTCTAATGTCTCCATGTCTTTTTGCGAGTGGTCAAACTTTTCTCCATAAGATAGGGTTGCTTCATGGTCCTCATTCTTTATCTAATCAAGATAATATTTCGTTGTGGCTTCTCAAAGCCCACTTGATCACTTTTCCTCCTAGGTATAAAAAGTTTCATAAGCATGCTAAAACAAAACTTTCTTTCTATGCATTGCATCAAGTGCTAGGACATTCCACTAGTGAATGTAAGGCCTTATCTGATGAAATACAACTTCATGAATTAGGTGTCATCAAACCTTCATCTATTAATACACCTTCTTGTTTGCATGACAAGTGATATCGAGTCTCATCTCTATCCTTTCTTTTCTACATACTTAGCATTCTCTCATGAGGCTCTTGCATCTCCTTGAATCCTACCTTATTTTCCTTTGGGGGCCCCAATCCACTATCTTATCTTATCTGCCTTTGTGGGGGTCAATCCACTATCTATTATATCTTTCTTTGTGGGGGCCAGTCCACCATCTATTATATATGTCTTTGTGGGGGCCAATCCACTATCTATTATATATGCCTTCATGGGGGCCAATCCACTTGGCAAGATCTTTTTCCCTATTGTACGACTATCTAGAATTGTTACTTGTACCGATGCTATCAAAACCTCTCACCTTATTGTATGACTATCTATAATAACACAATTTTCTACCCATACCAGCGCGATCTTTGTGATCTCTATCTTGCAATATGAATATAGACATATGCATGACCCCCTAGTGAAAGAAACATCTAGTGCCTAAGTCATGTAATGTCTCTTCGACATTGGTTGCTTCCCTATCTTTTGGGTGCATTCCTTCTTAAAGCAATCAATCCTAAATTCTCCTCCCTTTTAAAATTCATGTGTTGCTTTTTGTATTTTGGGGATGACACATTGTATTGAGACAACCTTTTATATCAAGGTCTCTTTCACTTTGCTGATTTTAGTTTGTATGTTGTGTGTTATTCTTATTTGTTCAAACCTTGTGGCTTTGTCTTTTATGTTCTAGCCTTGTTATCTTGTGCAATTATTTCCTTCTAATACATCTATTTTATAGGTCCTCACCCTACAGGCATGTTTTCTTGGTTCAAAGAACTATCTGCCTCTACAATATCCTCTTGGAATCATGATGTCATTTGTTTTCAGTAGATTTCCTTGTGTGTGCATATTCATTTTGTATTCATAAACCCGCTAAAATGGGGACAAAATGTAGAGTAAAAAATTGTACACCCCTTTGCGATTTTACCTACATTTTTGTAGTCGCTTTAGTGTCCATTCCCCTAACATTTGAGTAGGTTCATTTCAGCTCTTGCATCAGCCATTTCCCTCTTAGGATACTCAAGGTCATTTTCAACAACTATCTTTTAGCATTGCTTTAGCATTAACCATGTGTTTCTCGTCACCTGTCATTTTTTTAGCGTGATTTGTCTGGACACTAACACATCACACAAAGGTCCACGTATTGTGCATGTGTCCAGCTACATCTTAACATTCAAATGTCGGTTCTGGGTGTTTCAACACTTGTCACCTACCTTTGGTCGGTGAAAACAACTTGGAATCTTCTAGAACGACTCATCAACCTCTTTTCCCCTCCTATTCTCACTTTTAAATTGATCTTTGCACTTCACTCAATCTCTTGATTCTTTCACACAAAATCTCCAACGCTCCCTTAGCTTTCATAGTTTTCTCTTGCTCTCTCGCTCTTGCTTGCTACAACAATCTCTTCTTCGCTACAATACTTTCTTACAACAATATCTATAGCTCTCTTGGCCTTTTCAAGCCCATATGGTAATATCTTTCTATCTCTCCCTTGTGTCTTTGAGCATCTTGGGATTTTTCACATCCCTTATCTATCAGATCATTTTGTCTATATTTGTCTTTCGATCTATCTACATGACTGTTATGGAGGTGGAAACACCAAAACAAGGACTTGATTGAGGCAAATCTCCAAACAACCCCAAATATTTTTCCTCTTATGTTCTATTTATTTCATTTATGTTCATCTCTATTATTTAGTACATTTTTGACTTTCGGGTTTTGCAGGTTATCTTGAGTGCAAACTTGAGTTTTTGCCAAATCTTGAATATTTTATGTTGTGGTCCATACAAGACTATACCACATTGTAGATGCTCGTGCACCGAGCTAGAGTCCTTGGTTGAGACTCTTCCATTTGGACCGAGAACCCCTTGTCATTTGTACTTTCAATTGTTATAATCAAAATATTCTTTTATTTTATCTATAGTTAGATATTTCCCCTAGTTTATCTAGTTTGAGGTACCTGAATGTGTTGTAAAACTAATTCTAAAAGGAACATAGTTACCTATATGTAGGGTCGGATTTACTCCACTACAATTATTTACCTCAATTGATTAAGTTGCATACATATGTGGAACTTTGTTTGCAGCCATGACTTCTTGTTTTGTCTTAGATAGTAAACACCTTTTTGTTGAAAAAAACAACTAATGTGTTCACTCATAAAGACTTATTTGTGTTGATGGCTTCAAGTAGCCACTCCTTGTTGTCCTTGATTTTTGACTTGCAAAAATTAGGGATAACCCACCAAATTTTAAACGTTTTAAGGCTATAAGACAATTTTCGAGGTGTATTTTCATCACCTTGACATTCGTTAACAAATCCAAGTTCTTCGCCTCTGTTTTTGTCAAGTTTCACTGTCTAAAAGTTGGGTTTTCTTTCAATTTGGGTTCAAAGGCTGCATTCCAAGTTTGTCTTCAATGTTGGATCTTTGGCTTGTAATTGCAAGTGATCGTCATTACAAGTAAAATTGCAAGTATACATCATTTGCACTTGCAATTGTTCTCTCAAGATCTGATTTGACTAGGTGTTTTAATGTTCTTTGGTTTGGTTAATTTGGTCTTATGTAACGTCGGGTTTTATAAATATTGTTGCAAGGATATGATTACAAGTGAAGTGGTATTTTCGTTTACTTGTAAATGGATCTTTAAGATTTGATTACAAGTATTTTTTTGCTTTAAATAGTTTTATCAATAAATAATTGGGCCTTGGGGCTTGTATTACAAGTTCTTGTTTTGCAAGTGTTAAACATAAAAGTAAACTTGCAAAATGTTATTCAAAACCCGAATTTGTATTTCCCCTTTTTAAACACTTGTAATCACATCGTCCAAATCTGAAATACAAGTTCTAAATATGTAATGACTTGTAAAACGCTTTAATAAATTCGACCTCATAACATGTGTTTTACAAGCATGATAACCAGGTCGTGTTTTACAGGCATGATACCAGATCACGTTTTAGAGGTTGTGTTTTACAGACATCATAACACATCGTGTTTTACAGGCCTCATACCATATCACATTTGCCAAAAAAACATGTCGTTTAGCAGATGTGATAACATGTTGCTTTTGCAAATGTGAAAACATGTCGCGTTTTACTTGTGTGAAAACATGTTGTCGTGTTTTCTAATCTAATAACATGTCCTCGATGTTTTCTAACTCAATTTTCAAATGTGGAAAACATGTTGGGTTTTTTAACCCCCGACAACACACTTATATTGCATTTCTCTTCCCATGTTATTTGACTTGCAATCGGGTCTCTGAGACCAAACTGCATACACAATGTTGTAATAACGTTTTTCTCATTTGCAAGTAAATGCTCACATTTTTCCTTGCACTATGTCTTCCAAAACCCGAAATTCACTTGTAACCCCACTTTTGCATTTTGTTCAACTTGCCCTTATCAGTCTTATTTGCACACACGACCTACCAAATCAATAAATCAAGGCATGAACCTTATTTTGTAAGCAAACTCCAAGACTGGAGAATGACACAAAGCAAGCACAACATTACAGAGCATACAAGGTGGTGAATAAGTGACAAGAATGTTTCATCAAAGACGATAGAATGCTTTCAAGAATGAGATGGACACAAAACATTGAAAATATGCTTTCCCAATAAAGGCTACTATGATACAAAATAATCAAGAGATGCTAGGCACGCAAGAGAGACAATGATAACCAAGACGGATCCTGAAAGAACAATGAACACTTCATATCATCAAAATATAAAGGTGTATCACAATGTTTTGAACATTGATAATTGTGAACGACAAAGGGTTCATTCTTTCACAATGGGCAACAAAATGCTTTCAAGACAGAGATATCAATGGTCTATGATGATGTTCTCACATTTCAGGTTTCCTACCTCAATCTTGTAGAGAAAAATTCCCTTGAATGATCAGTTCTTACCGTAGCCTTGCAAAGAACTGAGATTGGATTTCATCCACAAAAATGACAAGATCATCAAGAATGCAGGTTCCCATTTTGGGACAAGATGTCTTCCCCAAGCTTGAAGATTTCCAACATGTACCATCCCGTAGCAGCATAAAGATTTGACATAGGGTGATGTTAGGTGTCGTATCTTGTTAGACACTTAGAGTAGTTTTCAATCATGCACTTGTAATTTATTTTTGACAAATACATGTAAAATAAAAAGATGTAATTGTAGGTGATCATATCACTTGCAAAGTTGTGACTTGTAATTACATGTAAAACATTGCAAATCAAAATACATTTGGACTTGCAATGTTGAATAAGTCAACTACAGATAGTTAGTTGTCGAATAAGTCATAGTTAGTTGGACTTCTCCCACTTTTTTCTCTCAGCCCTTCACCTATATATAGGGGCACGAGCTAAGCTCCAAACAAAATGCATCAAAGACAAAAAAAAAAAAAAAAAAAGTCAAACTTTTTTTTTTCAAATTTGCAAAAA
>MU228414.1:229964-243903 GCA_018584345.1 Thuja plicata | reverse complement strand
AAGAGGAGAATATGGTGAATGTAACACCCTGTCAATTAGTTTAGTGTACATAATCTTAGGTGTTCATTCAGTATAGGTTGTTTTCAACAATAGTAGATAGAGGGGGCCTTCCCTTAATTAGGAGACTCAAACAAGGACGTAACTTGTAGACTTTGTGCTGCTTTTATTTTCTCAGTTTGTATATATAAGGTGAAATATACATTGGAGACTTTGAGCTGCACGTATGTTTCGTCCTTGTTCCTGAATTCACATAAGGAGACATGGAAAGACTTTGAGCTTTCATAAACTTCTTGTTTTAACTTTATTGAATCGTACTTGAGGTATTGTTGTAAATATATAAACGTGTATTCTGAAATAAGAGAGTACGAGGCAAGAACACGTCCCCTAAGAGGAGAATATGGTGAATGTAACACCCTGTCAATTAGTTTAGTGTACATAATCTTAGGTGTTCATTCAGTATAGGTTGTTTTCAACAATAGTAGATAGAGGGGGCCTTCCCTTAATTAGGAGACTATGTCTAACGTGTTGTAGTTGGAACCATTGTTTTGCAATTGATTCTTAAAATAGTTGGTTGCAAAATTTCCACTCAACACTTTTGTTATTATAATGGCAGCAACATCCCTATTGCTGTTGGTGTTATTTTGTAACTGTAATTGTTTTCCAGCTTATATTCCTATTTCTTTTCAAGGAAAAAAAACTTCACCTACATATAAAAATAATTTACCATTTTCTTCTCTCAGTGCTGGTCATTCCCATCATCCTATTTGCATGTTTGTCTTTAGAAGATTCTTATCGTTTCCTGAGCAGTTATGTGCGATCCTTAGTCACCAAATCTTTTTCAACTCGGATAAATGACGCATGACTTTTCACATTTGCAAGATGTTCCAGTTTGATCTTCGTAAATTGAGATCTTCTTAGTTGATGCCTCCCCTTACAGTTATAAACTTGTTTAGGAAAACCCTCCCCATTTTTTCAATATTCTCTTGGAAAGGCACAAACCCCAAAATAGTAGTTTCAAGAGATCAAAAGACATCGAAATGGACTAATTTTTTGGGCATCACCTTGCGATTCCAGCCAACCTGCTTTCATTTGTATCTTTCAAGAGCCAAAAATATAAACAAAATGAAAGAGAGATTGAGTGAGATTGATGACTGCTATATAAGAATTGAACATATAGCCTTGAGAAGTAGTAATCTATGCACGCATGCACGCATATATATATAATTAATATGCCTACGTATTTATACTGATATACATACACATCATGCAAAGAGAAGAATTCACTCACTTCCCAAATTAATATCATAAAAATATATAGCCTTGAGAAGTACACACACACACACATATATATATATATATGCCTACGTATTTATACAGATATACATACACATAATTAATGCAAAGAGAAGAATTTACTTTCACTTCCCAAAAATCATAAAAATTGAGGATTCGTGAAGTCTAGAAATTCCCTATATTTTAAGCAACTTCTTTGACAAAAAACTTTTAGAGGCCATATTATACACTAGACCTTAAAAGAACTAATGTTTCAATAACACGATTGTAATAGTCTATAGATACTAGATTCTGGATGAAATTTTATTTTTTACATGAATTCCCCAGCCATCTTATAACTGGGCAAATCAAGAGAGAGCAAAAAAGGACTTTTCATGTTTATGGTGAAACTGAACATGGCTCACAACATGCTCAGAGGCCATTCAGAGATAATGCATAACCAATGAAAAATTCCTGTGCAACAAGAACATGATGGGAATCGTGGAGCATAATATTAGCTTCTCATCAAAGCTCTCAATTCCAGAACTTTCTGATGCTTCGGAAAATAATCAGCAGCCGTGATAGAACACCATAAAATGAAAAATCAAAGATGGAAAAAACCAAACTAATTTCTTTTGTTGTGCAGGAATCAATTTATTTGCTTCCCCAAAACTTCCCCAAACTTCATCTTACCCTCAATAATTCCCCCACTTCCCCATCCAGACTAATTAAATCAGCTGTCAATTACATAAAACATGAGAATAAGCACAGCACCAGCACCAGCACTGCTCTCATTATGACTTGGGAACTGTTACATTCAAAATCTTTATATCTTGATATGGTTTGTCATTTCTGTCGGTCTTGACTTTCTCTATTGCCTGTAACAAGAACAAGATTAATCATAAAACAGGAGCCTATTTATTAAAATAGCATGGTGACACAAAAACTGTGCTTTCAAGTATTAGAAATCATCTGCATCAACAAGCCAAAAAGTAATTCTCAAATGAACAAAGCCTCACCTGCACAACATCCATTCCTTTTACAACTCGTCCAAACACTGTATGCTTATTGTCTAGCCATGGAGTAGCAACAGTTGTGATGAAAAATTGAGAGCCATTTGTATTTGGACCAGCATTTGCCATTGACAAAGTAAAGGGTCGATCATGTCGCAGACTATAATGAGCAAAGAACCAAATTAGGAAGGTCTTTCATAATGGTCCACAACTTAAATAAAAGTGAAGACAGCACAAAAAAGATTCTCAAGAAAGCCAATACTCTGAACTGTTTTAAGTATAGAGAATTCTGACATTAAAACCAATTAACTATAAGATGTTATCAGAGATGATCATGGATGTGAAAAGAAATACTAAACTCATAATAGAAAAATTCTTCCTTTCGATAAAAGAAGAATAGGCAGATTTTATTTCCCCTAATGATTTCTTTCTCAGCAACATAAACTATACTAATAAGAACACCTCTTTGTACTGAAAAATATCACTTTGCTGAAATATGATGGAAGTTTGCAGCCATCTTCAGAAATAATATTACGGCAGAGAGATTGACAATAACTAGGAGAGAATAAGACGAGGCTTTGTATGGATGTTTGCATATATTGATCAGGATATCGTTGAAATTCCCAGAACATACTGCACAGGACCCGAACACATGACAACATGGCAGAGGGGAAATACAATATATCTTAAGTCATGCACGTCATACAAATATTTCTAAACAGAGATTGAGGCCAGATCTGAGCTCTTTATTGTCAAAAGAAGTTGATACTCCCCACCTTTGCCTCTTCAACTCTAAAAACAATTGCCACAAAAGTTCCAATGGATGGGAAAAGAGTATTTTAAAACAATTGATTAAGGATTGCAAATCACAGAAGTAGACAGGTTCATATAATATGTGATGTAAATTGACAGATTTAGAAAAGTGAGTCAACCTGAGAGAAATCCCGTTTCACAAATTAGATTCTAGATTTGCGATTAATTTATTAATTTGTACTCCTGATCTAGATAACTAAAATAGTAAGAACTCAGAAGCAGTAGCAAGTTGTTGCATTCACTGTTAACCAAAAAACTATATTTTTATTGCTTTCCGTGAAAAGATTTCCCCTACATCAGTTTTACTGTTTTACGTTATTGCACATAAATAATAGGCTGATAAAAGACACATTTGCAGTTCCAAGGAAATTCAGCATTCAAACTCCAACTTTGAGAGATACCAAAATATTTACTGTAAAAGGTTCCGTGCTTTTTCAATAAGAGAATGGATCTTATGGTCCAAAGTGGAGTTTGTACTGAGGCTCAGATCTCTATGATGTCAAATGGAGAATGTATATTGCAGGCCCTAAAAATGCATGGCACAAAGGATGTGACACTGTAAATTCTTATGTGTGGTTCCTAAGATACAATGCTTGGATTGATACTCCTGTATATAAGCAGGAACAGTAGGGATTTCTGCTTTGCTTTGGGATATTCAGTATCCTATGAAATACTACATTATAGTATAGAATCAAATTATCAATAGTCAAATTATCATTGTAAAAATCAATAGTTTTCTTCTGAGGAAGATTCAATGATTTTAGAGGAGCCAAATTTCATGTAAGTATCCTTGAATAGAAATGCAACAGTGGCATTACCTTTTGTGAAATTCATCCTCAAACTCACTTCCCCAGATGGACTGGCCACCTGTACCATCTCCAAGAGGATCACCTGTTTGGATCATAAAGCCTTTAATAACTCGGTGGAAAATCAGATTGTCATAATACCCATTTCTGCAATGTGTAGTGAAGTTCTCAACCGTCTTAGGGCACTCTTCAGGATACAGTCTCAGATGTATATCTCCCAGTGTGCTATGCATTATCTATCAATATAATCAGAGGCGTTAGATATTTTGCTCAACTAAAAAGAACATCTATCAGCTATAAAAATCTGCATAACAAACACATCAAAATAAAAGACATTTTCCAGAATAAAAAGCTATACATCACACATATGATAACTAGTATATATTATTCAAATCTTTAATCATATCCAAACTGAATTAAGTTTTCCCTCTACTACTTTCTAAATCCGCTCTACATAGTAGAGTCAGTAAACTGCAAAAAAGAATGAAATTCTTGAAATTTTCAAATACAAATCCAAAATAATTTAGTGTTCCATATACATGTCAGAATGAATGGCATGAAAAGATGTTTTTTATTTCTTATATTAATAGATA
Organism: Thuja plicata; assembly: GCA_018584345.1. Lineage (NCBI taxonomy): Eukaryota > Viridiplantae > Streptophyta > Pinopsida > Cupressales > Cupressaceae > Thuja > Thuja plicata. The sequence goes on along the minus strand of MU228414.1, from coordinate 239,406 downwards.
CAAAAGAAATTAGAATTAAAGGCGGTAATGTGATTACTTGGTTCAGATGGCCTTCAAAGCATCAAGAAGAATTAGTTGACTGGAATGTGTTTCTGTTCTTGCATTTCAATATAGGAGTAAATAACTACATCTCCGTGCTGATATTTTGCAGTTTAAGAGTGATTGTGTGATTGCTTAAGAAGCAGCGAATAAGCTGGCTCTCTTTGAATTTTTAAAGACAAAGCTACTAAAATGCTTGGACAATATTTAGAGAAAAATCAGTAGAAAATAAAAAATGCACAATGAGAAAATGAATTAGGCCATTCCAGTTTATTGATCATCTACTATATGGCCAAGACCAATAAATTCTTGCAAAGGCCTCTGTTAGACAAGAAAAATTCAATCATATCAAAGAAACTTCATGAAGGCTAAGATGGTGCCCTAAAAGACAGGATGCAAATTGTGGCAAATGCTAGCATACTGTGGCCAGCACTCTTCAAGTAATATCACTTCATTAGGGAGTTTTTGTCAGAGGGCATCAGATTCTAGGTGGTAATCATATAGCGCAGGAGATCATTGAATAGATCTTTGTAAACAGAAAGTATTACAAGTTACGTTTGACTTTGAAAAGAATTTTGGTTGATATCATTGGTGTCTCATCTCTCAGATATATCATAAAGATGCAATTTGATCCTCAGACAAATGAGAATATGGGCAATTTTGATATTACTGCAACACTCTTGGCTCTGCTTGATAAATTGCCTACTGAGCTATTCCATTCAACTACAGATCTGGAACAAGAAGGTTAACTACAGGCCACAAGGTCACAGAGTCGACTACTTGATTTTCAGAAAACTAGTCCATTTGAAGTCCAAACATATCTGCAATTTTCTGATGACACTTTTGCATTGACAACTATCATCTTGGAAGTAACATTTTTTTTGGTCAAAATCAAGCATGTCATGAGATAAAATCTAGTCTTCTATATTATACACATCCATTCAGACCAACTATGCTATCAGTTCTCCTTACATCTAAGTTGCCAGTTTGGATTCAGGTTCGAAATTCGTTCAATATTTTTTTGGGTTGGGTTCGGATTACAAGAATATATATATATATATATATATATATATATATATATATATATGCCAGTTTGGATTCAGGTTCAAAATTCGTTCAATTTTTTTTTGGGTTGGGTTCGGATTCGTCCATACAAGAATATATATATATATATACAACAAATAAGTTCATACACCACTATGCTAATATTAAAGCAACATAGCAAAATACACCACCATATCAATGTTTCAGTTCAAAAACAATAATGTCAACATTAATAATCAGCCATCACTGATCAAATATCATCAAAAACCATCAAACAAATCATCATCATTCTGCTGTTGCAAATTACAAGCATAAATAGTGTCACTAGCATCGTTACTAGCAATATCAACCTCAGGAGCAGCCGGGCATCACTAGGTAGCTTGTGATCATCATTATCAATTGCAAGTGCATCAAGCCGTGCAATCGAATCTTCCAACTCCGCACGCTATGGTTCAACATCCCAATGCTTTGCCTCCCCTTTTTCGTAAGTATTGTCTTTGTGTGTTGTGAACCTCAAGTTTGAATGCACATAAACCAAGTCTTCTGCCTTCTTGGAATGTAGTCTATTGTGTTTTATTGAGTGGATGAAGGAGTATGTGCTCCAGTTCCTCTCGGATGATGATGAACTACCAACCTATCAAGATTTTCAAAATTAGAGTTACGAGTTTTGAATAAAAAATTTAAAATTATAAATTCAATGCTCAACAAGAATTTAGAATTTAGAATATTAAAGAGTTAAAAACTTGTGATAAAATTTTGATGGCAACGGGTTGTAGGTGCTGGTACATTTGTCCATAGAAGTACCACCATTTATTAGCATTAGCATTGTTCTTGTCTTTAAGAGCCTCATAACCACAATCATCGGAGCTTGCGAAACTCATGAATTCAAACCTCACTATAGATCGTATGTGATTGGGATAGAGTCTACGAAGGGCTGCCTTGTACCCGTGAGCAACTTCAGGATCTCTGTATGAGGCAACTCTAGTGGTACTCTCCTTGAGGATTGATTGACTATAGTACCTGGGACTCAATGCAAAGGAAAGGAGATGCAAAGGGGTAGTCATTTTGTTCCATCTCTCTACCATGATTATCTATATTTCCTTGAAGAATTTTTCTTGAGGATCTTGCTCTTTCTCATTTATGATCTTTTTAATATCTTCAATCATGATTTCTATGCCATCATATACCTCATTCAAGCAACACCTATCCATTTCAGTGTATCGGATCATGCTCAATATAGGCTCAGTGAACCTCAGGAGGTACTCAACACGATCTCACCAAGAGTCATCTAGTATCATTGCCTTAATGGAAGCAGCCCTGGTACTACTAGATTGCTTCCATATGCTCCAATTAGCATTGATTACCATTCTAGACAATGCCACTTTAGCCTTCACAAGGAGTTTCAAAACAATAGTGTTGGAGGCAAAACAGCCCTCAGCAACCTATTTTATAATCAAAACAATAATAAATTACAATCAAAACAATAATAAATTACAATCAAGATTAACATTTAAATTTAAAACAAAGAAAGTTTACTAAACTAAAGTCTAAATTTCTAAAACATATTTAAATTTTAAATAATTTAACTTACCTTCAAGATCTCCAATCTCGAGAATTGTCTACACATGGCTTGCATCATATGGTGGTTTGCGACAAACATTTGGATCTCTTGTGCATCTTCATACATTTTTTTGATCCACTCAATTTTATTGCCACTTTTTTGCAGCATTAGGTTGATTGAGTAGACAGCACAAGGTGTCCAAAAAATGTGTTTTAAGTGCTCCTCAACCAATAACCCGACAACCCAACAATTCTCGCCATTGTCTGTTATTACCTAAACAACATTTTGAGGGCCAACTTGCTCAATGGCTTGGATGAAAATGTTTGAATGGACCGTCCTTCACCTCCCCTTCACAATCCACAGCTCTCAAAAACATTGCACCTCTTGTGGACACTGCAATAACATTGACCAAAGGGTGATTTCTTGCATCTTTCCATCCATCGGATACTATGGACACACCTATTTCGATCCATGAATCCTTGATGAGCTGCGTGGAAGCCTCTACATGGATCACCTCTCTGTCCAATATAGTGGTGCGCGCCTTCTCATAACCCGGGCCCTTGAACCCCTTTGGAGCGTCATTAATTGATCTCACCCTTTTTTGCCAATACGGTGAGCGAACAACATCAAATGACAATCCATTTGCATAGATGCATCTCGCTATGTCTTCCTTGGCAATGTTTCTAACTTCATTATGAAATGACATTTCCAAGGGCCTCTTTTATCTCTTATGCGTCACGGGTTCTTGAAGAACATGCAAGAATGGATGGCCCTCTGCGGATTGTTCATTGGAAGTGGAAACTGAAGCCATAGATGTTTTTGTTTTATTTCTAGACTTTTGCAAAGCATGAGAATGTGCATTCCCAGCTGCTTCGTTTGCTTGTTTTTTCTCTTGAATATATTTGTTCACAATATGGTTTGCAAGATGGGTTTTAGGTATTATCCATCATCTCTTGGCTCCCTTGTACAAAACTTAATGCCTTTTTGAGGAATAAAGCACAAATGTGCTTTCACTCTACTATAAGAGCTACTATATGATAGGATAGGTGTTGCTTGAATGAGTTAAGATTAGAATGTCACATAGTATGATCATACCATCATATACTTCAAGTTCAAGTTCAACATCAACGATTCAAAACATCAAAATGTCAAATGATAAATCATAACATGAAGTTCAAGTATCATTGTTTGAAGTTCAACTAATGGATTAATAATTTATTGATATTCTTCTTCTTCATCATTATCATCTTCTATATGGAGCCTAATAAGACTCGAAGGTTAATTTTTCCCCACTTTTATCAGCGCAGTTTCCACCCCAAATTATTAAATGGGGGTTTGGGGAAAAGCCCCCAAGACGGGGTCAAACATTTGGGTTGTGGATGTCAAAAATTTATAAAATATGCCAACAAAAATGACTTAAACTCCATCCGTGGACGAAAATTCGACAAAGTTCACTCCAAGTTCGCTATTTAGCACGAAATTCACCCGGATCCAACCTGTACATAGGGTGGTTCGAACTTGGTCCTGTGGACAAGACGCTGCCCGGACCGACAGGTGGACCGGACCCGGACCACGAACCAGTTTGAACTTGGCCTAGTCCGAGGGCCCTTCTAGCCGGACTTGACATCCTAGGTTTTGAACGGGGAGTTCCTGGTGCTAGAAACACTTGCCATTCTATGAATCTACAAACAACACACAAAGCCACAAACCAAAATGAAAAAAGAAAATAAAACTAGAGAGCCCATTTCATTTTGTAAAAAAAATACCAAAAAAGCTTAAAAAACAAACAAAACCCTACCTCTTTTGTTGAAATCTTCCTCTTCAATGCCTTTTAGGAGTTGTCCACACTTGCAACCATGTAGGAATACAAACAAGCTTACAAACAAGCTTAGAGCATGCAACAATCACCTATCAACACTCCTTGAGCAATGGCAACCAAACAAGAAAGTTTAGTAATGGGGGCAAGAAGTTTTCTTTTTCACTCACAAATGCACAAATGACATATAAAACAGCCTTTTTGGCCATTTTAGTGGTCACTTTAAGGGTTGGAGCATCAAATAGACCAAATTTGGCAAATAAAACTTTTTTTAAAAGTAAAAAAAATGTGTTTTTGGACCAAATTTCGCCCGGGTTTGTCCACTGGAAAGGAAATTCTGCTGAATTCCGCCCGGGTTCCTCTGTCAGAATTAGCAACAAATTTTGGTCTGTGCGGCAGAATTACCTATGAATTTGACAAGGGCCTGAATTTGTGCAGAGCCGAACCCGACTTTACCAGGTCTAGGAGCGAACCTAGTAACTTAGCCTTACATCAATAACTAAAATTGGAATCTACTAAAGCACAATCTCTTCCATATTAATACAATTCATGCAAGATATATGATCAAACACACTTGAGTAATTCAGTATAAAACTCTGCAACTGTATTTTTCATTGATAAAAATACAAGACCAATTTAGGCGAGCACACTTTCTATGTCGTGATATTAATGAAAAATCAGTCTTTTCAGTCATTTTCCAAAATTGTATTAATGGCCTGTATATTTTATTTGTGCTGACATATTGATGATATTCTTAAAAGTTAAAATCTGTGATACTCATAGTGCCTAGTATACACTCATCAGTTTGCACATTTGTTTTCACACAATATAGTCATCAGAGAATACTAAGTTCCATCATCCATCTTATCCCATCTAGCAATAGGTGGACCCAAGTATTCATCAGACTCTCTCTCAGTTGGTAAGCTAGAGTCTCCTTCATTTCTCCTTCGGAAAAAGGGTTGTCTAGATAAACAAGATCTTGCTCTTCTAGGGTTTTCCATCTTTGAAACATCTATTTTAGACACAACATTGGCCCTCTCATTGAATGGATCTTTTGGCAAGAAAATGTGAAAGATGCATCATAATCTCACATCTTCTTCACTTCATTCCTATTACTCTTCAAAATCCTTGACTATATGATTTACCACTTTGTCTTCTATGCTCTGGAACGATCAAATCATATACTTAACTATTCACACAAGATTTCAACTAATTTGTCCAATGTTGCTTAATCAAGGAGGCACCGAATCCAAGTCACAGAATCAGTGACACCAAGACTATGTTGTCTTTTAATTAAGTGAAACAAAGCTGTCTACTAGCAGCACTAAGAAAAACATACTCCAATTGACCCGGTTCTCGGAATAATTGTCAAAGTAACCTATCTTTATTCTGCTTGTAGTTTCCCACACTTGGGTCTAAAATTTTACCTTTTCAACATAGCATCTATAGGCTCCTCATTGGCACAGCACTATCACAAAGATCACAATCAATTGATATAATCAAATCTAACCAGTAACATGACCAATGATAATATAAAATAAACATTCAATCCAGATAAAATTTACATTACGGAGAAATGGAAACTGAAAATTTTGATTTCTATTGTTCTGGGATGTGTATAACATTATTTACAGATTCCACAACTAAAACACTCATATATGAAGCCTACTAAAACAAAAAGACATTTTGTCAATGGAAGATCTGGGATAGATGCTCCTTGTTTGAAGATAAGATTATATTCTACCAATGAACGCTTATAAAATTGCTGGCCATTTAGTAATTGGTTACCCAAATTTCCAAGATTTTGCCAATGAAAGACATGCTTAACACTTTTTTTCCCTGCAAAGATTAAAATGAAAATTCTATCCAAACTCACTCGTTAGCAGAGGTTCCAATTACTAAACCAAACTCTGAAGCCAATTAAGTATATGACTATCACATTTATTGACTACAATGGAATCTGGAAATGTCACTATAATAAATATTACATCTTGCTCTTCATCTGCTATTAATGCACCCAAGGAAAGATGATACATTATAACACATTTTTGGACTAAATGCCTTATCCTTTTGTAACTGTTTGGTGACTTGTTTCCATCCAACCAGATCACATGTGGGTTCATGGATTGACTATAATTACTAAATAAAATTGTCAAGTAACCACAAAATTAAGCATATGACTGACTTAATCATTAACTACAATTGTCACAGGAAATGTCATAATAATTATTAAATCTTGCTCTTCTACTATTAATGCACCCAAGGAAAGATAAAATAAAAATGTCTCATCCTTTAATACCTGTTTGATGTCCTGTTTACATCCTACCATTTCACATGGAAGCATGGGCTGCCCGACCTATTCGCATAGCCAATCAGCTTCCATGTAGACCACCCATTCATTCATTTATTGATCCCTAAAAAATCTTAAGTAGCTGTTTAGCCTTCCTACAAGATAGTAATAAGGCTCAAATTTTACCAAATCATGTTGCTTTCATGATCAATATCAAACACAAACTAGGCTATGGAGTGCTAATTTGACAAGAAATTTTTCTATTTGGAGTTGTTGCACCTCCTCATTTTGACGAATGTGCTATAAATCATAGTAGCGGTACGTGTGATTCTCACCACTCATCCCTCACTATTTTTATGGCCTAAAAATTGCTGTTTTCAAATAAAATTGTACATTCCATTTTGCCAATTTGTCATGAGTTTTTGACCACTTTAGATGCTGAAGATCATATATATCAATTACTCACCAACGTTATAGCAATTTTATCTAATATTATGCCACTTTTCAACAATGGTAATTTTTTCTTTCTTTTGGAAATTCCTAACCCTAGCAATATCTTCTGTGTTTTTTGAAAAATCTAATGCAAATCCCAATATTTTCCTCAGTAAATAAGAATTTTTTGAAAAAAAATTGTCTTCTGGTTTGTAAATTTATTCCTGAGAATGATATTTTATTATTTTCTTCTATGCTATAAACTCACTTGATCATAAAAGAGTGCAATGGATTTCCCCCACATTAAGTTAATCAAGAAATGTTCACAAAGAGGACAAACAATCACATGGAAGTTGGAACCCACAATTATGTGAATTAAGTATAATGAACTATTGCTGAAGTAGCGATATGCCAATATGTATACAAAATGTTGAAAGTAACCAGACAAGTGAGCGAGGTACGATGTCCACACTTATTTTATCAACACAAATTTGAATGGGGAGCCTACTCCCTTTGGAGGTTCTTATGCATTCCTAATGGTGAAGAACAACTTCCCACAAACTTCCCCTACTTAAGATAGTTATGAAACACATAACGGAAACACCATCAATAGACACAGAACAATATGAAACTAGTTAACTTCTATCATAAATTAATGCAGCACAAAATATTGTACCATCATAATCAAACTCACATCAATATACTATTTTACCTGTCCAAACAAAAATAGAGTACTAGAGAAGCAAAACTTTTGAGATCTTAACAGAAATGTTACCACGTTGTCAGGTAGAGATGTTGTGACAGCCTTGCCAATATCCGACACTGCCATGAGTTCCTCAGGGGGTGGTTTTTCATTGAACACATCCCTTCCTTTTGTAGCATCTTCAGGTTCCTCTGGCTCCCTTCGGCTGAGAAAAAACAGTGACTGCATATAAATGCTTATTTTTACCACCAGACCTTATGAATTGTTAATTTTGATCTTGTTTAGAACAAGTGCACACCTGAATAAGTAAATTCGATGCTTTTTGAATGCACAACACAATATAGTGGGATCCACAAATGGTTCCCGATTCTCCATGACATTTGCAGCAGCAGCCGGCATTCTTTTCACTCTTTTGCTGCCACTTCCACCTTGGTATAAGGCTATTCGCAAGAATCTCTCATTATTTTCTACTTTACCAAGAATTCTTGCCACTTTATTTGTATGCAGATTTATAACCTGCAAAAGTCAGTAGGAACATAAGGGCAAGCTATATTTTTAACGTAATGGTCAAAAAATCATAATCATGCAACCATAACATGTAAAAAAACATTCTTATGCACACTTTTAAAAACAAACTAGCAGAACAAATGTTGTTCATTAGCATTCTTTTGATATCTGTGAGGGGCTCCACTCCTCAGCCCTATTGGAGGTGAACCACTGCAAGGGATGCTACCCCTCAATCTCACAAGTGTGTGTGTGTGTGTGTGTGTGTAAAAAAAAAAATTAAAAGAAATATAGAAAATTGTAATACTAAATACATTTGATACTATGACAATTCATCATTGATCAATGCCAAATGCCAAAATGGTAGTGATAAAAATAAATATTAAATGCCAATTGATAGTACAGAATTTCAATATTATGTAATATTCTATATAATATGTCAGCTGCCCTTGAAATTGCCAAAATGAGAAAAGAGATAGCGAAGAGAGAAAATTGATCTTGTATTAAGCAAAATGATGCTTTTGGGGACGTTTTCTTTGAATGGGAAAAAAGTTTTAAAATGTCTTTTTTTCGTTACTTTTTGGTTCTCAACGCCTTTGGGCACGACTGGCTACACACCTAGGTGAACTCGTACCCGGATGCAACCAATAGGGGTGCAGGGCAGGTTCTAGGCATACTCGGTAACATAGAATATCATTATCAAATTGGACAACCTTCCCTAATGTTACTTGATGCTCACTCGTTTCGCTTTTCATCTAGAAGACTTTTTCTTGAGGAGATGATATAGTTAGTGTACAATGTCTATTATTATGTCTCGCTAACATGAATGGTGATGATATTTGTGAAGACCCATATGATGATACTTGACTAGTGACGAATCATTGTTGACTCTTGACATTATTATTTTTTTAATATATAATATATATCCAGTGTTACACCGGTACGGGGGTACGGGGGGACGGGGGGACGCCGGGACGAGTTTCGGGTACGCGAAAAAAAAGGGCCTCAATTTCGGTACGGCGGGGGGACGGCGGCGGGGGGACGAGGGGGGGG
>MU228414.1:211838-222447 GCA_018584345.1 Thuja plicata | reverse complement strand
TATCACACGTCTTCATCCGAGTTTGTTTGGCACACCGTTTTAATGCCAGAAGATTCCTTACTTTATTTTATTATGTCACTTTATAACTCAACGGTTATATTTATTTAAAAAGTGACTTTAAGTGGAATAAAAAGAGACAAAGTGGGGAAACTAAAGTCTCATAGCTGCAGCCTTAAAAGAAGGCTTGGAGTCTCATTGTGCATGCTTAGTTTTATGAATTTATTTCTCTTGGAGAATAAAGAGAGCTTCAGCTTTCGATTCTGAAATCTGAGGACGGAAACCTTCAGACTTTCTCGGTGGATTGGACGGAAACCCAGTTCATCTCAGGGGTGGATTCACAACAAAGTTCACCATTGCATTTCCAGGTTCTTTTAAGTTATTTGATATTCTATTGCATATTGTAGTTCGGATTTGGATTGTGAGAAATCCCACTGTTATTGTATTGTTGTATAATGCAATAATGTTGCTGAGGGTTTTAATGGAATATATATTGCTGGTTTATTACTGTTGAATCCATGGTTTATTGCATGAATGTATTTGTTTAAATCTGCATGAGATATATTTGTGAAAATTTGGAAAAGACCCGGTTTGGGTCATTACAGAAACTCACGGTAGATTGTCACAAGTAGACAAACTCTCTCGCAGCTACAAAACTTCAACCGTAGGTGTGTTTGGACCACTCGCGTGTTCAAGATGAGGATTCCTCGTTATATCGATTGTTGATATTAACAACATTGAGATGGATGTATGTTATTGTACCAAGTTCCTTGCAATGACTTGATGTATTCTTTTGTGGTGAAATCTCCTATGATGTATGTGAGATAGTATTATACTCTAAGTCACAACGTTCGGGTTCAGGTTCGAGTTTGAGTTCGACAACTATAGAATTCGAATGAAGTTCGACAAGGACAAAAGTTCAAAAAAAAATTCGACATCAAATTCGCCTTATACATTTTTTTAAATATATATCTAATAATTTATTTTTAATTTTCTTTTTACTCTTAAAAAAATTAAATATAATACTAATTTTTATTTTAAAAAATATTAAACTTTAAAAACAAAATAAAATCACTAAACTATATCTTTTAAATCGTAAAATAGAAATATATTAATCTTTTTATTTTAACTTTACATAACAAAATTAAAAATAATAAAAATTGAAAAATTAATATTTCTTGTATTTGACATATTAACATAATAATATATAAACTAATAATAAATGATTAAATGATTTATATACTAGATATCAACGTTCCAATAAAATATTAATATGCATAAAAATTGTAAATAATAAAAATACACTTAAATCTTTTTAATATTAATAAGTAAATAAAAATAAAATAAATATAAATGTAATCTTAAAACATTGAAAAATAAAACAAAACCTAAAAGGACAAAACAAAATATTAAATTGAAACATTTCGGTGGCCTCGGTTATATTCTTCGCGTGGCGACAAGAGAGCTCGACAAGGCAACAATGGGAGAGCTTCTGAGATGCACTGAAGAAATCATGGTCGTGGCAGTGAAGAAACCCACAGAAACTAAGCAAACAGACGCGAAATGTTGCTGACTTAGTTTGCCCTGGCCGTCTTTTGAAATGCTGAAGACTGAAGCTATTTCATTGAACCGAGGCCATTATTTGTAAAGAAAAGTAGCAGAAAACCCCAAAAAATGTTTAATAAAATATATTTCAGGAAAAACATAAGTTACTTATTCTGCAGAACGAATTTTAGCCGAATTTATACGTATTTAAAAAAAAAATATAGGCTTGCTGAATTTTGAACCTCAAGCCGAAAATTCGGCGAACCTTGTGACAGATTATACTTGATTTTTATTGTGCTTCAATACAATGATGTGCGAGGTATTATTTAAATATGTTATGACCTTATAATGTTTTCAGGCATTAATATTTGTTGAAACAAAATGATAACGTAATTTATATTTAAATCCAATGAAATTATATATGTGATGTTGATCTTCGTTGGCTGATTTTGCAATGCTTCCGCTATTATGTACATGCACAAGTACACTTGACGTTTGTGGAGTGAATTACAGGTATAAGGTATTTCTTCACCTGGCTCCACAGATCTAAGTTATGCCCCAATGGTGGTTATATGGGAGATGTCACATTGGCCGTAATTGTTTAGCCTTACCCATTGTGCTCAGTTCGAGTATGATCTCCTCATAGGTTATTTCTGTAATTTTCTTGGGACACCATGGTTGGTAGTATTGTGAAAATTCTAGTCCCTACATGGACCCCTAGTAACGAGTGTTTTAAATTTGAATGTCTTATGATATTTTATATTTTCGGTAAATTTAAATGTGAAAATGAGTTTTTATGGTTTTAAAATCGTAATTTAATGTTGAAATTAAAATATTGGTTATATGTATTTGTTAATTATGTCTAGGGAATGAAGGTAAGACAAGTGGATTTGGGGAATTTAACAAAATATGTTTAATATTTTATTTTCGAAAGTGAAATCAAATTGGGTTTCAATAAGAATTCATTTTATAGTTAGCATTTTGGAGAACAAAACTGAGAGGAAAAAATCCCTCTTTTGGAGGAAATTGATTTGTTGATTGGAAGGGCATTCAAAAACTAGGAGTAGTTGCACTAGGATAGGAATTGGTAAGGGAAGATAAACCTATGATTGTGTGTGCTTTCATTCACCACATTCAAAGAGCTCTTAATTTGAAGTTTTTGCTTGAAAATGAGATATATTTTGTTCATTCTTCATCTATATTCCATTCAATTGCTTTGAAATGTTGCAATAATATTGGTAGCGTGTTATTACTCTCCTTTGCACTTCATTTGTTTCAATTTGAGTATATATGAGGTTATATGTGAAATTTTCGTAAGCTTTCCAAAATTCGAGGCTATTATGCCCAAATTTTTAAGAAATTATCAAAATGTGAATTCTATGTTAAAAGTGTGGTTGGGTACATTTAGAACAAAGTATATTTAAAGAATTTTGAAATTTAAATATAAATTTTCAACCTTTTCTTCAATGGTGGATTGGGGTTTTCTATGATTTTTTCCTTATTATTAATTTTAGAAAATTTGAATTCTCAAAGTGATTTTGGATGTTTTGAAATGCGGAAAATGTAGTCTCCCTATTTATTTTCAATTTAGAACCAAATGAAGTCTTAAGAAATTTGAATTTGAAAATTTAAGATTTGATGAGATTTGAAACTATTTAATGGAATTTACAATAAGATTCTGATTTTTGGAATTTTGTGGAAAATAGAAAAATGAAAATTTATGATGATCTATGATAGATTATTATGTGGCAACAAAGGCATTCTTCATATAATGTGAATACAAGTCTGTTTGGATCATGTTGAGTAAATGTGAGAATTGGGAAAATGATGCATTGATGATCGCTTCGAGTAAATTGTACATTGTTTGGTGTTATGCCACATTCGTTCGTGAATATGATGAGCCTAGGACATAGGTATTAGAGAGAGTTATGGGAGTGGTTCTAAAATATCCCCAATCCAAAGTGATACAAGAGGGGCAATCGTATGTGGGAGTTGATTAATCAACTAAAAACTAATGTAACATGGGTAACTAATTTACCAAGATAATGAAAACCTCTCGCATACCTTGAATGAATGTAAAGGCCAAGGGTGATGACTTGGGATGCCCCTTGCATACCTTAAGTGCTTGCAAAGGTTAGCGATGATGACTTGGGAAGACATGCTAGCTCATGGAGGGTGAGACATGTATGATCATGTATCGTCGTCGATACAAGAGGTTACTAGGTTCCACGTGTATCCGTCGCTTTGAGCTCTGTGATGCCACTCCCTAACTAGCTCTATAGCATTTAGTCCTAGTGTAATTGAGTAACACTTGAAACATGATTTGTTCCTTTCATATTGGTGTGAACTTTACTAATGCATACTTGGATGCTATGTATTCTTGGTTCTTGGATGTTGTGAGAACTTTGTGATTGGATACCATGCATTCTTGGTTCTTGGATGCAATGAGAACTTCGTGATTGGATGTCATGTATTGTTGGTGCTTGGATGTGCTTATGTTTTCTCCCCATGTGTCTTGTGTGTGTGAGCATTTGGGCTTTGTGACTATTCCTAGCACAGGAGACCGGATCGTTTAATTCCACGTGGTTGGGTGGTGTGTATACCATTGTTGGGGTCTAGAGGATTGTGAATGGAGTTTTCTCAGTGGACTCTTCTCTCATGTATTTTCTTATTTATTTTTGGTTGATTCAATAAAATGTAATGTTAATTATGATGGACATATGAGTCTCAAGTTGAAATTGTAATAATGAACCATGGACCTCTTATAATGAGATGAATTGTAATTGTAATGTAAAATGGATGTAGTGAAATTGATATCTTGTTTACATGACTTGACATTTGAGTCAAGCATGATCATGTCATTGATATGCTTTCATACTTTACGGTGTAAATGGTAAAGTGAACTTTGACACTTTTAAATTTGGGTATAAAATAAATGTAGGGTCTTGTACTTTGGGCATAAAATGAACTTGTCCTTAGCAGGACACAGATCCTATCCTTGAATCTCATAGGACATTTTAAATTTGCAAAATTTTCCTAAGTGTTTTCGGCCTTTTTATTGGGTCTTAGCACTAAGGACTTCACTATCTTTGTGAAAGGGGTGAGACTCATTGTCGAGCCTCGATCATTGAAAGGTCTTGTTAAGGCATTGAATTGTTCTAAGGTTGTCGAGCTTTGGCCTTCGAGCTTTTGTCCTAATGGTCAAGCCTCCTCTTGATGCAAGGAAAGGCTTCTTGTCAAACCCCAATCCCCAAAGTGTCTTAAAGGCCTTTTTCACTTTAAGTTTATCGGGCCTCGGGCTTTCACCTTATACACTTTGGCAAAAATTGTGAATGAGGTAAGTTGAAACCTTGACACTCAATCCCCAATCAATCCTCTTTAGACTTCAAAGCTCCCAAGTTTGTTGAGCTTCAAATTTTGGGCTTTTCACTTATCGTTTACACCTTCACCCGGTAATGGATGAGTCAGCCAAATCTTCAAAACCCTAATCTAGTTCATTGGTCTTTGAACTTTGAGTTTCATCTCTTCCAAGTTCTTTTGTTTTGTGTAAGAGGTAAGGTGAAACATTGAAACCCCAACAACTATAGACCGACAAGGTCATGTAGGACTAAGGCCTCCTAATTGGTCAACCTCTTGTGTAGGTTGGCCTTTGTGTTAAGGATCATCTTTGGTCCTATTGAGTGGACTGGAGGTAACAATGTCCTCGTCCTACTTCTTGTCTCTGAAAATGATAGTGTCCTTGCCTATCGTACAATGTTGGCTCTTGGGCAACCATCTTTGGTGTTTGTTTCTAAGTATGTAACAAGTGTTTTAAAGTGTGCTTTGGTATGGATTGGTGGTGGATGATTCCCTCATCCCATCATTGTGTGGTGTCATGAGAGAATGGGAATGTGGGTTTGTACCTGATCGTGTTTTAGGTGATGTTTCTTCTCTCTTGTAGGTTCGTCATGGTTGTTTTGTCCCGTGACACTTCAGTCTTTTGCTTGTGCCACCTTGCGTATGCAATGGTGAGGTTGTATTGATTGTCATTGCCTTTGTGTTGTAATGTTCCATACAACACTAGTGTGCACATTGTGGTGCAAGTGTGACATGTCGTATCTTTGGTGTTAATGCTATTGTTCACAAAAAAGTTGTTTTGTCTAGTTTAGGTTTGGTCTTACAGATGGGGCATTACAAATGGTGCTATTCATAATATATAAACCATAGTTTGCATCCTTCGACTCAACTTGGACACACCAAATCAAAAGACAAAAAAAGTACTTCCCAAAATACGACAACTTTAATAAAATACTTAAATTGTAGACTGTATTTAAAGAGCAAAGTTGTAAAGAATCCTATCACCTTTAACATCAATTCCATCATAGTTTTTAGTTATGCATGTACATCTTTCAATCTCAAGGGTCAATAAATGGGCATCTGAAGTCATATTTATTCGCATGAAGGAAAAAACACATAGGTGAATTGAACAAGATTGGCAAAATTGTAAGGGCAGAGGATAAAAATGTGATCTAGTTAATTTCGAGTAATGTCTTTCACAAAGGGCAAGTACTTATCAATCAAAGGAAAATGTATTTAGGGTTCTACTACAATCGCAAAGACATGCAAGACTCTAAATGTCATGCCCTCGCCATGATAGATGAACAAGATATTTAACATAACTTAAAATTATCTTATTAACTAAGACTTCACAATTTTTTGAATCGATCTCAGGCAAACAATAATGTAGACAAACCAGGAGGATGCACTAATCGCCTTTACTAATGATTTTCCAAGGAGAAGCAACTATTCTCATTAAACTAGAGACAATGATTATGATTAATAATTAAATAGCGATTAATCTTCAATATGCAAAAGATCCAGTCTGTGGCAATCAACACTATGGCATGACTCATTAACATCCTTAATATGTAATCGCATCAGCATGTTGGCAGACCCAATTGTTAGTGAAAAGACAATATTAATATAAGTGTGATTTCATTAAGGAACATGAGTGTGATTAGTATTTGCTGATCATTAAAGGGAAAAGAAACTATGTTATCCCAAAAGGCGTGATTCGTCAAATAAGAAATCTTCATTATGAAACATTGTTCCTTTCAAGTGGCATTGCCTCTCTCCATAAAGGGGCATCAAGGAATATATATTTGGATTATGATTTGTGAAGAGGGGGAGGAGAAACATGTGATGTATTTTTGAAGTACATTAATACATATTTTAATGTAACCAGCAAATCAGCTTTATATCAAAGGACAACAACATCGTAATACTGAGCAATCGAATAAGGATACGATTTTAGAGAACACATATATTAATCTCCAGCCTCAATACTTGTCGGTGGTATAATGTATATTGTAATGAATTGTATGTTAATCATTGTACCTCTAATCTGCTAGTGTGTACCTCTGATCTGCCTGCGTGTACAATGTCGCGTGGACACCCGATCTGCCTACGTGTACAGTGTTGCGTGGGAACCCGATCTGCCTGCGTGTACAGTGCCAGGTGGATGGTGGCACGGGGGATTGGGACTTTTAGTCCCGCATTCTCCGTGGGGGGAATGTGATTATGTTTATAACCAAAGAGTCGCCGACTTAAAATAAAATAGCAATGTCAGGGTGTCGGAGATGGTCAGCGGGGGATGGTTTCCTGGTCCTCTGTCTAGTACAAATGATCTAGAATATTCTTTGTCCTCTATGTATTCGGCAGACACTGACAGATTTTTGATAAAAAAAATAGGGGAGGAGCCCCTGAAAAAACCTCAAAAAATTTCCGAAAAAAAAAATGACAAATAATTCCAATTAATTGCAGATCCGAAAAAAAATAAAAAAAAATTCTGAAAATTTCGTACCCACTGCAAATCGGGCGTACGGGTCCGATTTGCAAAACAGATTTTATTTTGCCCAAAATAGGCAAATTTATAGTCAAAATT
Source organism: Thuja plicata (assembly GCA_018584345.1). Taxonomy (NCBI): domain Eukaryota; kingdom Viridiplantae; phylum Streptophyta; class Pinopsida; order Cupressales; family Cupressaceae; genus Thuja; species Thuja plicata. Next base: position 214,982 of record MU228414.1, on the reverse strand, counting down.
CGTTGGAACAGCCACCTGGACGCAATGGTGAGGTCAGATCTTGCTCTAAGCCCTCCCACAAGCTATTGGTACCCTGGATCTGAATCGTAGCCCTCCAACAATTAAACCAAAAAACTCTCCAATGGCTATGCAATGAACACTCCTATGGCTTTGATACCATGTAAGAATTTGCCTAAGGCAATGCAACAATATGCCAAGATCTAGAAGTTCAATGAATAGCACAAACAAGAGAGACAAAATGATATGATACTTAATTGACTGTATTCAATAATGATCAATAATCAAATGATAATGGATGTATACAATGTAGATGTGTCTGAATGTATAGGCAATGCATGATAACTAGGAGATATGCAGGGGATAAGCTATCAAGCACGCAAGGTGGAATCACATGTCCACCAAAGGTGGATCATCCTCCATTGTACAATGAAGTATGTACAACAATGTCAGGATGATAATGTGATAAGAGCACTAAAAGTGGATCTCGCACATAAAGTGGAAAGAGATAACAACTATCACAACCTAAAGTGGAATTCTCCTATACCATGTGCTAAAATAGGATGCAAACTCCTAGGTGTCTACAGTGCAAACTACTATGTAACGCATTATCCTAAGTAAGCTTAAGTGTAATTATAATTAATTAATTACACCAACAGATATACATGTTATATGTTAACCTTGTTATACCTCTGCCTATGTATAATATGACACCCATGAAGATTCTTTTAAAGATTCTCATCCATTGGGACATCTCATTTTGGAGAGGAGATATGGTACATATGAAAGATGCAAGTACCTAGGAAGCCACACAGGTAGAGACACCCCAAGTGGGGTTCGGAGTCCGGATGAAGGTTGTCATCTCGTACTCCTGGGCTGGGTGGAACGGCTTGAGGTGCCTTGTATTATCTACCAACTAGTGCTCCATAATGAGGATGAGTTGGTTGGATAGAACTTCAAAGGAATACCATATGCACATTTGAATTCCATTTGTACAAAATTGACTTATCTGTTGTTTATCATGTGATACTAACCTAGTAGGAGGACCTACATTAGGATACTAAAGTGACCATTCTCAAACCCAAGCATCATCCACACCCTAATTAGAGAAATTTAGGGTAGATTGAGTTAAGGCCCAGTAAGGGACATTACACTAAACTAAATCTCAGCACGTTTGTGGGTCAAACTCATCAGATACTCATAAGGAATCACATGAGTTCAACACTTAGACATGCCGAAACCTCTTTTCCAAAAACTTGCAAGATAGAACTACAAACACTTGGCAAGATGTAATTTCTACTACAAGTCTTTGCCAACTTGCCTAGTACTTAGTGAGTAGTTAAACCATGGATCAATTTCAAATTATAAACTATTAGCCACCACCTACTAATTAAGAGCACAAAAAAAGATCCAAACTAACTAGGTTGGGTAAACTTAGGGTACATGAATTCCAAACATTACATATAAATCTCACCAAAGAAGTATGGAAAAAGGAGATCAAACAAAAAGTGAAGCATTGTTCTAATTGTATCAAAAAAATGGCCAACCTCTCAACCATCACGAAGGAGCCAATTCAAAAATTTTAAGTTTTGTAACACAATGGGCTTGGTTTAAGTGGAACTACTTGGATGATCCTAGGTGCACAAATACCATTTCCCATAAACTTCTTGAATTCCCTTACCCAATAGTACTTTTGCAATGGAGAGGAAGTTGGTAAACACATTTGACATGATCTCCCAAAATATGTCAGATGCAGCTGTTAACGCATCAGATTCGCCACATCAAGGACCATATCCACAGTGTCCAATCATAGTTACTAGAAACGAGGGTACTTGGAGACATCAGATACTGGTATAGGTACCAGAACGGCTAATTTTCAAAAATAGGAGACAGGGATACTTGAAGACGTCGTTTTTAAATATAATTTAACAATTTCTAGAAAATATCATGACGGACCTTTGAAACAAGAATAGTATATCAGTTACACAAGAACAATAAATAGTAAAAGCAATTTCTCTTTAGACCATTACAATGATAGGAAATTAGACATGCAACTGTTTATGTCCCTCTCAAAAATTCTACACTGTCAGTAGATCCAATCACTATAACTTTGCATAGATTTTCGTATCATCCAAACATTCAGCATGAAACTTATGCAGGCTCATTTATATTTATTTGCCTTCCCTTTTACCTTATAAGGTGTTTTGCCCTAAGTTTTTCTGGCGGGAAATGTCAATTTTGATTGGGAGACTTCGCAGACATTGAGAGTTATCTCCGGTACTGGAGACGTGTTTCAAGGGGTGGGAGATGGGCCTCCGTGCAATGTGTCCAATACAAGAAAAGGTGGAAGAAAGTGACCAAGTAACTACTCTCAAAGGTAAGTGCAATCTCATTGATCTCATTGTCTAGATATCCATTGGAAAGAATTCTTGAAGAAAGAATTGACAAAATAATTTAAAAAGTAGATGAACTTTTTTGTCACATCCAACAACAATTGATAGACACGAGGTGAGACACATTGAGTGAAGAAATTGAGCAAATACTGAACCTTGAAATTGATGAAACCTCAAATATGTGATCAGCTATTATGATAGATATTGTGAAATCAAAACATGTGATGAACTAGTTACAAAATATTTTGACGCCTGAAACATGTGATGCAAAAGTTATGATAAATGTTATTTCTAAATATCAAAGTAACGAGAATTGGAATCGGATCGGAATCGGCAAGGCCAAATCGAATCACGAATCACCCATAAATCAGAATTGAATCGCCCATGAATCGGCAAATTTAAAAAACCCTTAAAATTTAGAGATTTTAACAATTTAAAACTTATTTCATCCACCCTTTATTGAATATAACTTAAACACACTATAACATCATCAAATAGAAGCTACCATACACAAACAAGGAACATAAATGATAAATCCATCACATGCGTTACATATTTATGCATCCTAGAAGCATGAGTTAAGATTGGAATGTCACATAGTATCATAAAAACATTTAAGCAACAAAGACACTTGTAATCATAGCATCATGAATCATGATCATACCATCATATACTTCAAGTGCAAGTTCAACATCAAAGATTCAAGAATCAAAACATTAAAATTAAATCATAACATCAGTTCAAGTATCATTGT
>MU228414.1:177468-211604 GCA_018584345.1 Thuja plicata | reverse complement strand
TCAGTATTGGATAGTTGCATCCATTGGTCGTTAAGAGACATATCTTTCCAAATCGCACCTCGCCATGAACATTTGTTATTTGAACATTTTCTATTTGCACAAACCAGCTTTAGGGTTATAACAAAGACGAAAGACAAAAAAAGATTAAAAAAAATAAGTGTTTTTTAATTTTTTTGACTTGACGGCCGATTCATGCTGGTTCACGCATGACGATTTAGGCGATTTTTTGATGAATCGGCGATTCAGGCGATTCATGCCAAAAAACCGCCGATTTGAATCACTGGCTCCAAAAAAATCGGGGAGGGTGAACCGAATCGCTGAACTGGCGATTCCAGCGATTCTATGCTAAATATGCTACAAGTAGATGATATTAACAATGATTATTTGAATTTTAATTCAAATGATAGGATACCTAGGTGGTGGATCAGACAAGTACCAACAACGAAAGTTTTAACCTAATATTTTTCAAATCAAGGATGACAATATAGGGATTTAATACGGCAGGGAATAACAAAACAAAAACAATTTTTTTATGATGAACACAAGAAAGGTAAAGCTTCATAAAAGAAATATTCACAGAAAAACTAGAAGCAAGATCATTGGCAAAATTTGGCATAATGTAGGAGATAATTCCTACAGTTTTTTTGGAATTAGCAAAAGTGCTACAGAAGATGTCTAGATCAATTGGATATAGAAAGCCATGCATACACTGCAAGATGATTAGTCATCAATCATGGAATTGCTGCTACAAACACTAAATGAAAAATTTTAGAACATAAACAAAATATTTATGATGAACACAAGAATTAAAGTTTAATAAAAGAAATAATCACCGATAAATTAGAAGCAGGATCATTGGTGTAATATAAGAGATTATTCCTACAGTAATCCTTGGAATCAGCGAAAAGTGCTACAGAAGATGTCTAGATCAATCTGGCAATAGAAAGACATGCATACACTGCAAGAGGAATAGCCATCAATCATGGAACTGCTACAAACACAACATGACAAATTTCAGAACACAAAGGAGTGATTAAGTCGATTTTAAAATAAGTGGTCAAGAAAGTTCGAGAAGGCCTCTATAGGAGGTGTAATAACTTCAAAAGTAGGGGCATTAGATTATAAATTGGAATATGGTGGATTGGGATGCCGTATCATGGCCTATATTAAAAGATCATAAATTCATGTCAAAACTGGCATAAACAAGGCATAGGTCATAGCACCGCTAAAGAGGCATGTCACCAAGATTGCTAGCTTGACATGATTTCAAATCGTGAGATTGATGACAACGGCAATTTAAGGAAATGGCTGTGATATGCTACACTAGACAGCTGTTATACTTTTTCAGCTGCCTCAATAACAGACATGCATTGCTTCAACACTTTTTCTGCCACCTCAATAACAGACACACAGCTCCAATACTTCTTTCCTCTACCCAAATAATAGTTGTGGCATTAATAAGGGACTTAAGTACAATTCTATTTTGGAAAAGATTATGGTCTATGGACTATGGACTAAAAAACAAATCTACCAAACCACAAAAACAACACAATTGTTAGGTAACATTATCTCAAACATTTTCTTATTTTTCTCTTGCCCAATCATTGTAGCCTTCTCCCATGTCTCCTTTAATTTTTCAGACACTTAGTGTACATAGTATGCAACACCTGGAAAGTATAAAACTACACTTTTTAAAAAAAATTATGCCAAATGAAGTCTTTTTACAAACTATGACAATTATATATATACAAACTGCAAGGTAGAAATTTAGTATGTAGAAATGCCAAACTACAAATGTATCAAGGAAAAGAGCATATTTAACAAATCCAGCTTCATCGAGATGTTTTGGAACATGCAATCTGTCCAGTTTCGGTCCATATTTTTTGGGTCCATATTTTTTGGATCAGATACATATTACTCTATCTTTTGATACTATTGAAGTTTGAAACTCTCTTAATCATTTATGTGTATCTATACGTCAGTTTTCTAAACCTGGTAACTATGCCATTGAGGGACATTATCTCAGATTCAAAATGCTTCCTTATTATACTGTCTTGGCTCATTGTTTGAAAGTTCACAAATCTCATATGGAAAAAAATACAGCATCCTTAACTAATAGAAAAAAAGAAGAAAAAGATAATCACATTGGTTTACCTTTATACCTAAAAGGGTTGCATAGAGCAGAAAGTTGCAACTTTCATCAAAAACTGCATTTGGTTGTGGTACATTTTCTGTTTTCTCTATCTCCTTCTCTACGGCCATTCGTCGTCCAAAATCTATCGCATCCAAGCGATACAATGGTGCATCACTTCTTTGTAAATCTTGTGCAACCTGGAAAAAAATATGAAAGAACAGATTAAAACCTCTCTTCAGAGAAAGCAGACACATCTCATGTTACATGATATCAAATGCTCAAAACAAGGTTGATACCTCAAGGGACTCGTCATATGTTCGTCGTAATTTTCCACTCAGAAACCAAAACACTCTCACCCTTCGATCAGGCGAGGTAGTTACAAATTGTTTACCATCAGAACTAACCTTCATACACAACAACTAAATATTTAGAAAATAACACATCACCATTATTCAGAAAATACTCTAAGAAAGCCCTACTTATCACGAAAGAAATGACCTTTCAAAAATGTGAGCAGAGAGTTGCATAAAAAAAGCAAGATTGAAATGAAATATATACTTACTGGGACAGCATATCTTATTTATGAAAGAAAGGTTAAAACAAACAAATATCAAAAAATGGGAATAAAAGAAAACCAAGAAGTTCCAATGAAAAGCATTATAGAGACGTTACAATATGGATATTTGGATCTTTGGGTGAGCATACATTGTATATTTTAAAAAACTTCCAACTAGTACAGGTTCAAGTCAGTGTAATGGTAGAACATATCTGTAAACTAAATGTGAATAAGCCAAAATAATGAATAAAAATTGATAAGCAATTCTATAACTCTTCACTTTGGCTCACCCACCATCCTTAAGGTCAAAGGCCACTCAACCACCTCTCCCAATGAAAGAGAGGCAAGGAAGAGCCACTTGATGTTAGGGATCAAAAAACTTCTTGTTATCATCATGGAATAATTGTATAAACCAAGTGACAGCAGAGTTCAATCTTTAGGTGCATGGGCATAGATGGAATGAAAATCAATCTGGTAATTTAATGGACTTCGATTTGTCCATTGCTCAATGGTTATTTTCTAGTCAAAACCCAGTATACTAATCCCAACCTTTCGTATGATGGTTTTTGACATTTTCAAATACAATAAAATATTGAATTTTTTGCTCAAAACTTGGCAAACTTGTTCTGATTCCAAGAATATTAAGCACTCACTGAAAATTTATCTTATGAAGGTATCTTCTGATCATCATCAAGGTGAGACTGATGTACCTTTCCTATATACTAATACAAAAGAGTGGTTAGTTTGAATACATGATGTAGCTACGCATGCCATTGTTTTTTACTACTAATCATTATAGCCTTTCTTTCTATACTTTCCATCTCCAAATTCCCAAAAACAATATCAACAAAATCATGCAAGATATATTTATTACCCCTAGATCATATTCACTAGGATGTTCTCATGTAATGCACTTACATAAAATTTCTCTATATTGAGCATTTTCTTAACATCTTGGTAAGTCTTAAATTTCTTCAAACAGATCATTTGTAGTTTGATAGCATATAAACGGCTCACAATTTGATCTCAGAAACTTGGGATGATGGTAAAGTTTTGTGTTCCTTAAGCCTAAGAAAAATTCAAACTTTGCTCAATAAAAGTAGATACCTCGTTAACTTTAGATTTGACTTATTAACGTTGCAACAAAAAGCAATGTGTAGTTGATATTTGTACTGATAAATATTGGTGTTTTGAATTCAATAGTATTCAATCCTATTGTTTGGAATTAGAATCCTCTATGTTTGGGATGAGCTTCATTTTAGAGTAATACATGTTGTCATTATTTGAGTAGCATTTGCTTATCATCTTAGAAGGGCTTTAGAGTCTTTGAGCACTCCTAATTATGAGATGTTAAGGATTTATTGTTATGTGAAGCTAGAATCTATGTTTTTCTATTATTTAAATGTAATGAGTAGATCAAATCAATGATACGATTTGTGTAGTTGACATTGTCCTAGGAGTTGAATTACTCTATTATGCTCATAGCATTTGATGTCTGATGTCAACACTCATTAATATATGTCATGCTTTGAACATTACTATGATTTTGGGGTGAAATCATTAGTTTATATTGTGCATTAGCCTCCTGTCGAAGTTAAGACCCACCATTATGATTGTTTCGTCCACGAGGCAAATGGATATGTTTGTGTCATCTCATGCCATGCCCCCTGTCAAGGAATCTACCAGATCGCAGCGTTAATAAACGCATGATCACAGCCTCACAGATTAAATCAAACAGCAGATTCTAGACAGCTGACTAAAAGATGACAGTAATTTAATAAAGAGTCATTCAATATTAATTTAAGGGAAATCATCATTAAAAATAAATAAAGAAAATACTTAAGATAACAATCTCCTAGAATAAAAGATAATTAAATTGTAATTAAGGGCCAAGAGTTGTTACTCTTTCAAAAGGGCAAAATGATATGATAAGGCATGAATCCTCCCTCATATGCGAAGATACATAAGGGACAAGGATTCATTATAAATGGGGATCCAAAAAGGATCAAGGAAATAAGTGTTTGTTCTGTAATCACAAAAGGAGGAATCAGAAGTGCATATCTGATTTAAATATGAAGTGCAGATCTGATTGTAAAAGGTTGTGCCCTTTTCAAAGGGCAAAAACAATAAAGAGTTGAACTCCTCCAAAGGGTGCTAATGCTGAAAGGTTATGTCTCTTGCCAAAGGGCATCTATGATAAAAAGGTGTGACTTCTCCGTCACATTGAGAGATATAAAGGGAAGAAGGTTCATTTGAGGAAAGGGGGCAGATCGGATTAAATAAGAAATCGAATACATAGCAGATTCAAATACATATATTGTGGTCTTGGAGTATATGCATAATACTAGAATTCAGATTTATATGACAGTCATGATTAATTTCACTTATATGCATATACATTCGTAATACATGAAAGACCAATATAAATAATGGCCTAATCCTTAAGTCTTCCGCTAATGGCTTCGTAAGGATAGGAGGCTTGTGTGGGGAGAGGTGGAGTAATTCCTCACAAGACAAGTAAGTCCCAAGATGGGGTAAGGACATGTATTTCTCAAGCCTTGAGGGAGAAGTCTCGAGAAGGGTATGAAAATGTGTTCCTGAAACCTTGAGGAAGCCTTCTTGTAGATGGTTTCCAAGCGCCCTAGCACAGTAATTCAACCATCCTTTGTTAGGGTTAGGGAAGTAGTGAGGAAAAACCCTAAATCTAATAGGTAGCCTTCCAGTAGGGGACATAATACTCATAGCCTAATCCTTCATCACTCGCTATTGCCCTTTAAGAGGATAGGTTGGTTTTGTTGTGGAGAGGTGGGGTAATTTCTGACAAGGTAGGTGGATCCCAAGATAGGATATGTACAGGGTCCTAAAGCCTTGAGGGAGCCTACTTGTAGATTGGTTTCCAAGTGCCCTATGACAAGTGATTCCCCATCCTCCTTAGGGTTGATGATTAGGAGAGAAGGAATTGGAGCTTAAGTATGTTAATTGTCAAATGTATTAAGAATCATTAATTGTTTCTTAATTTAATCTGATTTAAATGCATAGTGATCATTGGGAATTGGCAGCCTCCTAGTGGAAAACATTGTAGAGACTAAATTAAATTTCCATTTCCTACTAAAATCCCAAACCCTAGTTGGGAATTTTAGAGTAAATCGAGTAAAGTCCCCATAGGGGACATTACATCTAAGATTATGGAATGGAGTGTGTTTCTCTCATTCCAATCCTTGTGTCTGCAAGAGAACAAGATCATGGACTAGTGTCTGTTTTTTTTTTCCTTAGAGGAAACTCTATCCTCTTGTACACGTGTCATGGGGACTTTGTCACACAACATGGTTCTGTCTTCCACTTGTGTTGCCATGCTTGATACATTAGCATTGCATACCCTAAGCATTGTTGTGTTTTGTCAAGCCATCTTGAGTGCATAGACATGTAATGTTACTTGTCGATGCGACAATTGCATTTTGAATTTCTTCATCCATCTTTTGGTCATTAATGTCTTGCCTAAAAGCTCGGGCCATTACAAAGCATATGCATGATATGTGGTATTCAAAACTTAATTCCTATTTTTTAGGCCACAAACATGTGTGCGTGTGGTTTTATATGGACATACTCAAAACATACCCATGCCCAAAAAATTGTCACATCAACAGACCATACACATACACATACAGGTAGCCAATTCTCACTTGGCAACTGAGAAAAGGATCTTAACTATATGCATGTTGTGAAATTGCTATCAGGATTCAACTATGTAGTTTTTTTAATCAAACTCATTGACCCATGTTCCATGAGTAGTGGTTCACAAGAACCCATCTCTCATGAGAATGAATGGAACACTTAGCATTCATTGCATCTAGGTGATGCTCACAGAGGTGAAGCACCAGGACTTCCTGGGAGGTCACCCATCCCAATACTACTCCAGCTCGAGCGCGATTAACTACCGAGTTTCCTCCATGGTTAAACCCACTCTACTTGCAACCCCATGTTCTCATAAAAGTTTAAAAAAAAATACACAAATTGACCACAAGTGAAAGAAAATTGAATGCCTTCACCATTTAAACAAGCCAGTCTCTGAACAAAATGATACAAATAGAGACACCTTACCACAAATCTCATGGTAGATTTCCTTTTTTTCCTAAAGTTCAATTGTTATTATGTTATAAAGAAATAGAAATATGTCAGAAACTAGAACACTTCAAAACAATAAGGGGCTGATGTTTTGATTGTTAAAAAAGATTTGATCAAGAAATTAATGGCCAAACAAACTCTGTTGCTAGTCTTCACTACAACTAGAAATGAACTATAAGAATTAATAAGGTATGACCATTTATATTGCATCTAGAATCCATAAATATACATGCAACAAGTACATCAAGATTTGAAACACATGCATAAGTACATATTTACAGCTGCAACAGCTGTTACCAACAAATTTAGATTAGTAAACTTAGGGTTTTGGCAACATTGGATGAAGCAGAATTTGGCAGAATAAGCTCATATTTCAGAAAATATGGTGTGACAAAAGATAAGGTACCTCCAAGAAGGCATCTTTTTTTTGGGTCTTATATTTCCTTCCTGCATTGCATCCATCTGCAGGTGTAGTCCGTCTTGTAGTGGGCTTAAGAACAGCAACTCACCAATCATTGACCTGTGCTAGGTGGACCAGTAGTTACCCCCAAGGTAGCTTTGTCATTTTGCTTGATGATGTTACTCCAAATTCTCATGTATATCCTCACTATCAATTTATTGACTGGGTCATACATCAAAAGCTTCTCAATTGTTTGAAGCCTATGCTGATGATATTCATTATTTTTCAAAAAATGCAAAATGCAATCATTTTGCTTGAAAATGTAAGACGTGATCTAGAAAAGTCATTCCCCCAAAATGGGACTTAAGCATAATAGACCTTTATCTTATCTCTCACCTTATAGAGACTACCATACAAGATACATATTGTTGTAAATCGCTATATCTGATAAATTAAATACATGAAGTAATAATAATGATGACCACGCATACCAAATGCAGGAGTAAAATATATATTTCTTTGCACATGCCATTATTACAAAAGAAGACAAGACATCAGCCAACAATCAAAGTTGATCCGACTAAATCATACCACTTTCCTTCCAATACACAACATATTTAAATGACCCAATTGTTGCCAAGAGGAACACAACTGTCAACTAACAAACGCTTATACCTACCCAATGCATATCACCAACAATTAATACAAACACTGAATCCATAGTCGAACAACCAAAATTATCGAACATAACAATAGACATTGTACGTTGACTACATCATTCCCCCCAAAAGAAAAAGTCCAAGTCAACATCATTAAACATGATTGAAGACTAATTATGTTAAATGATAGTGTAGATAATGACTTCTATTGTGCAAACTCAAACCTGGTTTGTGCTTAAAAAATCAAATTAGTGCAATGGTCACCTTGGGGCAACGCCCTCAGCTAGGTCAATGGACACTTCCCCTCGCAAGGTCCTGAGGCAGCACCCTAGGTGGGGTGGAGTCAAGGGAGTACTGCCTCCACCACCAAGCCCAAATTAAGACCTTCAAAATGACACGAAACTCCATGGTGCACATCATTTTTGTGACTTCTAAAGAGGGCCAAACGCAATGTTGATAAAGCCAAAAAATAGCAATTTTGGAGTGTTTAACCAACATATGCAACACGGTAAAGTTTGATGTGTCTTGAAGAATCCACTTCATCATACTATTAAGAAAATATGTCGTCAAGTGGTAAGGGAATTGGTCTTCGACACTTATATGCTAGGGACTTAAACATGACCTAAGAGTTGCGCTGCCACAATATGAAAAATGGTGCTTGTACGATGTTGAGAATTGTACCTTCAGAACTTCAAATGTGTGTGCTTCCATACGGTGTAAGAATGACAACTTGTTTGTCATTGATTTTGTATAATGCATGTTGTACACCAAAGTTCTTGAAAAAATAGACAACAAAGATCCTGAAAAAACATACGCCAAACCCAATCTACACACATAGGGGCTATATGAATGGAATTGGAAGAGGCTTGTACAGCGTGACAAGGAAATGGTTGTGCATAGCAAGTGAACCGTCATATGGTGGGAGCGATTTGGAATTCATATGCTAGAAATACATGTTGCTAAGAGTTGTAAGCTGAGAATGGATGCCAAGGCTATATGTCCAAGGAATGGAGCTAGCATACGATATGATAGTAAAATATTGGGCAATGATAGCCCTGGTACACTATATGATGTGAGTAACTAGAGGCCATATGCTGCAATATGGAAGCCATATGGTGTAAAATAGAAAGGGCCCTATGTTGTGAATTTTCTACGGTTGTTCATATTTTTCAAACCTTACGGTAAGAGGCAGAGATCGTACGGAAGTTGGAGACCATATGCCTAGAACAATGTTAGCATGTGTTGGATGTCGTAAGCTTCTTCTCAATGATCAGATGCTTCCTCTTGCTGGTCGTTATGCAACGAAAAGATTAAGGGCCTGTATAATTAAACTGAAAAACTGTGCTCTTCCTTTGCAAAATGAATAATGATGACTTCTTGTCTTTTTATAATTCCTTCAGTCAATTGGTACTTTGCCCACGTATTTTATATTTTAATATCGGCCTTGACTAATTTAAGTCTTTAATTTTAAATCTTTTGGCCTTTAACTTTCTTATTTCCATACATCTCATTACATTTCCTTTGCACTTTATTATATCTTTTAACTTGGGCACATTATAAATTTTCTCCTTGGTACTTTATTATTTTGAATTTTCTAACTAATATTTCAATGACCTTTTGCTCTTTTCTCAACTTTTCAAAATTTTTCCTTTTAATTTGATAATCTTTAGGCGTAATATTTTAATAATTTTTCTCTCAATGGCCGGGTCCATTTTTCTTTCCTTTTTCTTTTCATTTTCCATCCAAGTTGATTTCCCTTGACAATTATTAGTACACTCCACATTAAATATTCTACTCTTCATACTGCCAAATGTGTCATCCATAATTTTGCATGTTTTGCTCAGTTGCTCTTCCCAAAGAGTTGTAGCTTCAAGAAAATTACATGTTGACAAAAATACCTCATAGTCCTCTATTTGCTAGTAAAATAGGCCATGGAAAGAATTTGTTTCATTCTCTTAGCATGACAGTAGCTCCAAAATCCCTTCATTGCTTTCTTCCATCTAGCCTTGACTCTTTGTTCATTCTTCTTTGAAGTTTGAATCTGATAAATCTGAGGAAGTTATTTCCTCACTAACAGCTTGGTTCTCTAAATCAATTACATACTTTCTACCCCTATTGTCAATAGAGATTGCATTCATTTTTTAGTTGTAATCGATCCTCTCTCAAGTAATGCATTGTACGCTTTCTTCTATAATGGGATGACCACAAACTTCAGGGGGAACTGTTGGGTCTCGATCATTACCCTTTGCGCCACCAATGTCCCCAGCAACTTGATTCCATATTGGTAAGCACCTAAAAATTGAAATGTACATGGCCAGAGGGTTGGCTTCCAAAGGTACTTCCATATATCTTCGAGCAATATATTGACACCCAATCCTCCATCGACAATGGTGTTTGTCAGATTCTTCCCATGGTTTATATTTGAACGACAATCAGCTTCTTCCCGAAGATCACAGTCAATAGCATTGGGTCAATGACTTGTTCACCATCAAGTAGTGGATCTACTATCATGTCTTTACTTGGGCCTTCCTGTTGCTGACATTGGTCATCATTGATTGTGTTGGTAACAACCACTCTCAGTTCCATAAAGGAGTAAAGAAGGCTTGTCGCATTGATTAGTACAGTTGCCTATAGCGCCTATCGTACCGTGTTCTTCTCTGACTCCAATCGAAATGACGTATTTGCAATTCCATTGGCGATTCTTCATTCCTTTGTCATCACTTGTCCTACTTCTACTCTGGCTTCTTCAAGTCGTTCCTGCTCTATACAAGGGTAAGGATATACTGCCTTCTTCGTTTATGCTCTAGTGCTCACCGCAATTGCTTCCTCATATTCCTCCAAGTCCAGAATAATGATACCCTTTTGCTTCACACATTTAGTGTCTTCATAGTTACTTGGTCCACACCATTTGCACAATATTTGTATGTAGTCTCTTGCAAAGTGTACCATTCGCTACATTGTCGGCACTATATGATAGGACATCCTTTGTAGTTATAATGTATTTGATTTTGCCCTCCTAGTTGATTTCAATAACCTCTAGGCAATGCGCTCTATGGCTCCAATGGAGTGGACTATCCTTGTGTGAAGAATACTTGCATAATTTTAGTCTTCAAATTGTATGGACCACCTGGAAAATCCCACATAACATCATTCTAAAACAATTACCTTCGGTGTAACCCTCAATCTTGCACTCAATATACCATAGTTAATTAGTTTATTTATTGGTTTCTTTCTCTACCTTCAATTATTTCAAAATTCTGATCAAATCCCATTTAAGGGCATAGACCAATTTCGATTCTTCATCGCTTCTACATTTGGTGCTCTCATCATCGTCTATCTTCCTCTTCCATCGGGAGGATGTTTTGTTTACACTCTCAATGTCCATTACCTGATTCTAAGCATCGACGTACAACAATGTAGGCACCACTTTCATCTTTTGCACAACGAGGGGATCAATCCATCGATGAACCACTGCTTCTTCAACCCATCAACCAATTGGTTCTCCAACCTTACCAACAACTCAAGCCTAGGATTGTAAGCTCGTACATTCTCATTCTTCCCCTATATGGTGTTGTAATTTCTACCACAATCTCATTGTCATCTCTCAATAGTTCGAATTTTGCCTTGAATGCCTTCTTTAACACATCCCATGAGGTTGTAGATTCTTTGTCATAGTCCGTGAACTAGACAATGGTTATACCCCGTAGTGTTGTTGGTAATGCTCTCAAACAATAGTCTTTGCCTTGCTAGCTACTCAATATCCAAATGGTTTGGCATGTCTTGCAATGCCTCACAAGATCTTCAGATATGTTCCCCATAAACTTTGAGAGTTCTTGTCTTTCCACATTCGGACTCGCCTAGGGAGTTACCATCTTCTTTCCTCCATATGTTCCTTGTGCATTGCACCCGTTTGGCTTGTTTTGCTCTATACATTCCGGTGCTTGTCCTGCACGGACGACCATGCATGAGTCCTTCACTCGCCCACCTTTAGTGTCCTTTGGACATCACTTATCCTAAGGATTGTTTTTGTACTCTTGTCCTATGGTCTTTGGCTCAAGTCCTCCAATTCTCAACTCTTCTTCTAAGATGGATAGTTCTCAGATGCGGTATATGTTATTTTCAAATGCTTCAATTAATTAATGTCCAAGGTCTCTTTCTTCTTCTTCGTGGGCAAGGTCTTGGTATGTTTCATCGGGGAGCAGTAAGTGCCCAGCAATTTCTTCCCACTCTCACTTCAAGAGTTTTATGGAGTGGATTCAGTTTCAGATAGATAACTTGTTGTTATCTAAAGTATGGAGCAACTTCAATGAAGACTTTCATCTCTTCCCGACTACGGCTTCGACTTTCACTTTGTTCTCGAGAAGGACTCCGACTTGGGAATTGTCTAACTAATTTTTCCTCGGATGTTTCTCGTAATCTTTTCCTTCATTCTTTTTGTTTTATAATCCTTACAGATCATTGATCGCTTGGTTTGGGCCACCTTGTGGTCTCTTCTCACAATTATTGGGATCTAATGGCATTAATTGCTCAAATCTGACCTGATTTCTTTTAAGGCAACAATGCCAAATGTTTATTGCTATATCTCATAGATTAAATACATGAAGTAAGCATAAAGATGACAATGCATACCAAAAAAAGGATTAAAATATATCTTTATTTGCACATGAAATTATTACAGAAGACAAAAAATGACCAGCCAAATATCGAAGTTGATCCGACAAAAACATACCAGTACCACATTCCTTGACAAACACAATATATTTAAAGGACCTAATAGTTGCCAAGAGAAACACAATGGTCAACCAACAAACACTTATAACTACCCAATGCTTATAACCTATGATTAATATAGACACTTGATACATAGGCTGTAATGTCCCTTTCTAGGGTCACCATATACCTTGCCTTAAATTCATAAATCCAAAATGAAACAAGAGCAAGATGTACTTAGAGATGTAATTCTTACTCAAGAAATAGAATTAGATAAGCCCACTTTCAAAACCTGCCATCATATTAGATAATAATCTAGATATACTCATAAAAAAACATCCAATCCTTGAGTTAGATGACATATACATTGATCTACAAAACAAATCTCAATGATTACATGGGACCTCAACCATAACGAGGGTGGCATTGGGAGACGATGAGAGGCCCCAAGTACCCTCTACCCTAGGCCCAACAACAACACCTTATCCTCTATGGCCTCATGTGATCCTTAACCATCATCATGAGGTGGTGTAGCTAGTGAGGGTTTTACATTGTTCCCCTCCATCATGTCAACCCATCCTTTTATGATTGAAGATCCCTTTCTTATTCACTTCAATAATTGATCTGTGTGGGGATAGTAGGGGAGTTGCAATAGGGTGCCCTTGACCCTCCACGCTAGGTCCCAAGGCAAACCTTATCCTCCTTGGCCTCATATGGTCCTTAGGGGGCATACTTTGTGGGAATCTCATCATTCCCCCTCCTTGCACTCCTTCCTCCCACATGACCGATTACTACAAATTCCATATTTGTAATATATCAAACTCAAATGTTCATATATATATATATATATATATATATATATATATATATGCCCTTCTTGATCATATCTATAGCAGAAACAATCATCAGCGGTATCATCTTCACCAAGAAGAATATACAGATACTTAGGAACTGGTATAGAGTAAGACAATAATAATAAGAGCATACATCCGTTGGAACTATCGATAAATTAATAACTGTTGTGGTATGATGGATAGATTCTCATAAATAGATGAAATATATATAATGCTTACATCAGATCATGCAAATATAAAGTTTATATCTATAATCTTTATATTTGATGCCTCAGTGTTTCACTCTGCATCAATATGTTTTCTCTAATGCCTTTTTTTCTCTCCTTGTGTTTTCTCTAATGCCTATATACCTCTAATATGTTTTCTTCAATACCTCAATATGTTTTCTCTAATACCTCTTTTCTCTTCTCCTTGTATTTGCAAATGAAAAATTGCTCTTCTTAGGGTTGCGTGACAATTATAAAGCAAAAAAGAAAGAGGTTTTGTATATATAAACGTTTTTTCAACATTATTACCGCCTTTGATGTGACTGAGTCCTAGTCTCGGGACTTGGCAAGTCAGCCCAAACTTGGTCTTACTCGCCAAAGTTCGAGTCACGAGGCTCCTGGTCTCAGAATGGGTGCCTCGGCTCTGGACCCGCAGTCCTGTAAATATGGTCTCAGCAACCTATGTTAATAACCATATCAATATACAAATAACACATTTAAAAAAATATATATTAAGCAAATTTATATACAAATTGATAAATAAAATTAAATTTAGTATTTACCTTCAACAACTCCAATCTCGAGAAAGATCTGAATATTGATTGTGACATTTGGTGGTTCATCACAAACATCTAGATCTTCTTGCCCTCTTTATATATTTGTTTCACCCACTCTATTTGAGTGCCAATTTGTTGCATCACCAAGTTGAAGGAGTGTACGATGCACAGTGTCCAAAAAATGTGCTCATATCTTGCCTCAACTAAAGCACCTACACCCCTACAATTTTTTGCATTGTCTGTGATTACCTGGACCACATTCTCATTACCCACCATCTCTATGGACTCAATGAGAATTCTAGAAATGAATTGTGCATCTTTCACTTCCCCTTCACAATCAACTACCCTCAAAAACATTGTCGCTTTAGGGGACATTGTAATAACATTAATCAATGGACGGTTTATGTTATATTTCCATCCATCGGAAACAATAGAAACACTTGAATGAATCCAAGAATCTCTAATTGAAGGGAGGTCTCTATAGCATTTGGCTCTCTTTGCAACTAAAGGTGGTACACACCTTTTCAAACCTAGGACTTGTGAAACCGGCAGGTGCACTATTGATTGCCAACACCATTTCCCACCAATATGGTGATCTCACCAAGTTGAAGGAAGACCGTTGGCATAGAGGCAACGTGCAATTTTTTGTTTCTTGCCTCCATTTTAAATGCTTTGTCCAATGGACCTCTTTTGTGGGTGGTAATTTTTTACTTCATCTTCATCTTCCGGTATAGGCAAGAAGGGATGTTTGGAGGCTGCAACTATATCAGTGGGTAAATTTATTATGTTTTTCTTTCCAGCTCCACCAGTATAAGCAATTTGTTTTAATCTTAGAACCAATTTATCGGCCTATTCTTGTTCTTTTACAAATCCTGCTATTTGTGCAGGAGACAACCCCTTCTACTCTGGGCCTTTACTCATTCCAATCCCTTTACCAGCAAGGCCCATAAAGTGAAGTTTCACTCAAGAATATGATCTATTTTTTGGTAAATTACAATCATAACACCTCCAAATATATCCCCCACCTCCTGGAACATGTGAAAATCTTATGGTATGTCTCCATAAAGGAGATCCTAAAGCAGTTTTGAATTTATTGTTTCCTTCCCCACCCACTTAACTTTCACTACTGGTCATTCTGGCAATCTAATTTCTTTCTATTAAAAGAAATTACATAAATTTAAATAATCAAAAAACTAAGAAATACAAGCATACAAGTGCAAAATAAAGATATAGATACAAAAACATTATAACAGAGAGATAAACTTGTTTCTTTATTTCTTAAAAAAAAAATTGGAAAAAAACTTGAAAAATTTCATCAAAATCTAAAAAAATCATTAAAAGACTCAAGAATAGGGTCAAATGCTTACCTTAGATGCTTAGATCTCCTTTCTGGAGGTTATCTAGCACCCCATGAAAAATCCCCTTCAAAAATAATCACCCGCCCTTTGAAATGCCAAAATGGAGACAAAATGAGGAGAGCAAAATAGCAAACAAAATATGTTTTAACAATGAATGGCCTCATAAAGGGTCTGTTGGTAAACAGATTTGTCACTGCGAGTGCTTCTTCAAAACTGACCCTGTTTACCCTATGAGCAGTGACAACCGCGCCAACAGTTGGAGAGATTGCAACCCGATCATGACCAGATTACAATCTTCCTCTGCGTTTGAGAGGGGCAGCTCCCTCGTATGATAGGGGTATTTGCGTTTTCTCAGTACTTTTCACCTGAAAGTTCAAAAAGGAGACAAAACAAAACTAAAGGAAATAGATGGTAGAAATCCCAGAAGTAGACATACGAATACCATAGGAGATTCCCAAAGGATAACAGATTATGAAGGGGATTTAAGTACAAGATAAGTTGGATATGTGAATTATATATATTAGGCATGTGGAAATGTCTAAGTTCATTCAAAGGACAGAGGTAGTGAAACCAACAGATGAAATGAAACTCCTCAAGAGTCATATTCACATGCTCTCAACCGTTCCTGT
Source organism: Thuja plicata (assembly GCA_018584345.1). Classification (NCBI taxonomy): domain Eukaryota; kingdom Viridiplantae; phylum Streptophyta; class Pinopsida; order Cupressales; family Cupressaceae; genus Thuja; species Thuja plicata. The sequence goes on along the minus strand of MU228414.1, from coordinate 195,419 downwards.
AGTGGTACTGGAACTTGAGTTCATGACAGCATAAGCAACACACTTTGATAAAGAGACCCGAACAGTCAAGGATGCAAATGATAAAATAATCATGAGACTAGATGCAGAGGCTATTGACAAAAATTTCCATGTTCCTTCTACTCTTATGTATGCAAACAATAAAAGGAAAGATAATTGCAAAAGGGAAATCAATATTCTTTGGTTCCTCAAATCGAGGAAATCGATTTCAACCCAGTGGTCTGCAACACTGTTCAGAACCGAGTTCAAGGAGGAGATCAATGACATGATCACTCTCCTAGGCAGAATGCAAGGACTAAAGAAAGCCAATGTTTTTGAGCAATCAAAAGCAACAAATATTCTGGGCAGAGTTAATTGGTGACTCTTTATGTGAACAATTATCAGAAGTATCTACTACTCTGACATTTTACATGAGTTCATATCTTGTGTATATCACTGCATCTTTCTAAGCATTGCCAGGACTGTCCTATGAAGGGGACTGAACCAAATTGTCAGTATGAAGATACTTTAGTTAGTTACCCTTGGCCACAAGGAGACATCATTACTGCAGACTTCAAGATTCCTTCTTTGGTAACTTCATGCGTATGTTTCATAGAACACTTGAGAACAAAAGGGCTTCAAAGGCAGCATGGAGAAAAGTAAATGAATATGGGTGCATGTTCCTACAATTCCCGACTTTCACTTACATGAGAGTTAGATGCTTTGATGATCACCCATACATGTTGCTGAGGTACCCAGCTAACAAAATTGTTCTAATAGAGTTGGGAAGGCAGCTAATGTATGTGTATTGCCAAGCAATCTGCAGCACATAAGCCCGGATTTGCAATTTCCACCCAGCATCCCCTGGTGATTGGCAGGCGTTCACTTACTTCTACTGTAAAGGCAAAGGCTACGAAAACCGAGTTGCAGGAAATTAAACTAAAGAAGTTCAAAATCAAAGGTGATTTTTACTACTGAGGCATGAAAGACAAGATTAAGAGGTCTTTCACTCAATAGAAGATGATGGAGACATACTAGATCCAGAGTATAAGGAAGCGAGGGTTGCAGCTTACAACCTCCCCTCAATTCAATGGTCGTTGAAAGAAAAAAATTCATAGCTGACAAATTCCAATCCATCATGGCTAATACCCATGCTTGGCATAAGCGTAAGGGTATTAAGATGAGAAGATTCAAATGAGGGTCAGATGATACAACCGAACCCGTGGGCCGAAAATCTGAGGTGAGAACTAAAATAATGTCTCCTCTAGAACCACAATAAAGATGAAGATCAAATCAAAGGAGAAGACTCGCGAGGATTCTTCGGACAAAGGTAAAGAACAAGTTGTGATTTAGGAGGTTCTTGAGGAAGAAGATGATCAACAAGAAGAGGAAGTACAAGTACTTCCCATGGCACTAGAGGCATGATCTACCCCTACTGAAACTCCACAGGTATTCATTCCTGTGGATGCATTTGTTTCCACGATTGATGTTGATGTTGACTCTTTCTCTATAGTTTTGATTCCTCCTGTAGCACCTCCTGCATCTTCTCAAGCCACTGAGTCTATTCATAATACGCCATGTGATAACTTGGCCAGTGTATTCTCTTATGATTCCCACCCATCTTCACCCACAATTCCTTTTGTGGAAGGCTATTCTACCCTAAGTGACTTTGACAGGTTCATGTCAAAATCAATGCATCATGTCACTACAGGAGCTATTCCCATTGTTACCCAAACCGAAACACCAACAATTGTTTTCACCACGGGATGTACCCAACCCATCTCATCGCAAGCTACAGCCGAAGAGACTCAAGCTATCTTTTCTGACCTTCTTGGCTAAGTGTCGTTGTTCCTAAAAGGAGGAAACAAGAAGTCTTGCCAGATGACTTTGACTTTGAGCATTTGAAGCAAGTCAAGACTAGGGGCTAAAATTATTTCAAGGGTTCAAGTAGACAACGACAGAGCAAAATGTGGAGATAGTCGAACCCCTTGCAGATAAGCCCCAAGATGAAATGCAGCTTGTTGAGTTCAAGATCACGAGATTCGATTTGGGCAAGCAAACAGGTAATGGTATAATCAAATATGCCCAAGAATCTGTAGCAATGCTAACACAAAAGTGTGATGAGCTCAAAAAGAAGGATCAGCCAAAAGAACAAAAGAGTTGCTCATGGCGGTGATTCGAAAGATTATTGGATCTTCAGAATAGGTTGATCCATTCACATCTTCCATTACAGAGGAATCCATTAGGCAGGTTGAGAGAGTTGGGGAAATGGCTACAGCCATTAATGCATGGGTGGATCAGATGATGGCACAGGGGACAGAGTTGGTGAAGAAAACACTCCAAGTGCTCACATATGCTAAAGCAGTGACTTCCAAGTTAAATGAAGTTCTAGGAACTTTCAATCAAGACTTGGAGTCTCTTGAGAAGGATTTGGAAATTTGGAATTAATTTTCAAATTTGAAACTTGAGATGTTGTGCGAGAATGGAGTAATACCTTCTCGTGAGAAATACATTAAATCCAAGGAGTTTTTGGTGAATAGAGGTCAAGTCATTGAGGGCTTAATTACAAACTTGGAAGCGGCAATAGTCACTTGCACCGAGAAAGAGCAGGAGATTAGTACCAAGTTTGTAGCGATATCATGCAAATTGGTAAATGATGACCAAGAGTTGATTTCAAAAGATACTGTGGTCTCAAAACTCCTGCTAATGATCCATCTAGAGCTTGAGGCGGATCACTTTATGTTAACTTCCCTTCACAAGCTCACAGGCTAACAATTCTCACTCAATCTTCTTCAAATTGTTCTTAAGAAAAGTAGTACCATAATTTTCAGATGTTCAGATGCAATCCTCAAAACAACCATTGTTGCAGAGAACACCGGTGTGCCAAATCCGAGAGAAATACAAGACATCATTTGCAAGTTTCAGGATTTCATGGCACATAATGAAGAAGAATGAAAAGTGCTTTCAAGCGGTTGATTAGATTTCTCATGCTTTTTAGGATCTTAGACTTGCATTTTGTAATTTAGTTTTGACAAGTTACATGTAAAGCAAAAAATTGCAATTGCATATGTAATGTCACAAGTAAAGCAAAAAATTGCAATTACAGGGTCTCATTACACGTAATCGCATTACAGAGGACTGCAATGTTAAATAAGTCAACTTTAATTAGTTAGTTTTTCATCTTTTTCTCACAGCCTCTCTTCTATAAATACAAGAGGACTCATTATAAATAATCATCTTTATGCCTTGCAAGTAAACTCTGCTGGAATTGTGCAAACTACAAACTTTGTTTTTATTTACGCAAGCTGATTTCAAAGTAAATAAAGAGCAAGTGATTTCAATCTTTGTGTTGGAGGAACTTGTTATATCATCGTTGTGTTCTTACGTAGTATTACCTTGAATTTATTGAGAAAGTATACGAGTTGTTTGTGTTGTTATAAGGTAAACTTTAAATCTGATTTTGTACAGACTTTGTACTATTCTTATCAATTTGAGTTAAGTAGAAGTGAATCCATAGTCTTTGAGTTGTGATTCCTCGTAGAATTAGAAATTAGAATGGAAGTTTTATGTATTAAGTCTTTGTGCTAAACATATTGTTGCCTCATCCCTTAAATCATTGTAGGATAGTGTATAAGTCTTTGAGCTTATGTACATTCCTTAATTAATAGTTTACCGGTATGCTTAAAAATTAATCTTTCGGTTAATTTTAAATTTATTGGCATTATTGCTCCAACTAGTGCTTAAAAGTGAAGCTGTTGAAGGTCTCAAGTTTGTAGAGTGCATATTTATGAAAGTGAAAATCCTTCATGAAGAAAGAGGAAATGATATGTACAACACTCAATGTTAGATTAGTATGAAATTCTTGTTAAGTTTTAGTTGATTCAGCAGCAATAAGAAGGGCGCCTCCCCGAAGTTGAGAGGAGAGATTATATCTCACATACTGTGTCTAAATACTCCATTTTGTAAGTAGTGTCTACGACCACTTACAAAAATTTAGCCACCTTGTTCGATACTCCAATACTTCTCAACAAATGATATATTACTGTTATTTCAGTCCTCTTCCCAATGATGCTTCCTTCACATATTATATTCACACAATATCACTGTAACAAGATGTATCACTGCTATTTCATTACTCAGCCTTTACATAGGAAAATCCACTTACACCCACACCCTTTCATCAAATCTCCACAGTCCTTAAGTACTATCTCCTATCAGGTGAGCAGTTAGGAAAATAATTGTTTATGACTGTTTTCACAGTTATAACTAAAGCAACAACAACAAGACATTTATTTTAGCAAACTTATACCTCCAGACAGAAAACATGGTCTCTTCTATATCACTGTTCAAGTTACACAAACAAAACAGCAACTGACAAATATGATTTCCCATGACAGTTAGCGATACCTCATACCAAAACTAATCTTGAAAATAGAAAGACATATATATCTCTGTTCGATATATTATAGAAGATAACAGGGAACTGCAAGATGTCATCTTCAAAATTAACACCTAACTCCAAGATGTCTTCAAAACCTGATAAATACCAACCTGTGCGGACATTTCCATGTTTGAAAAATCTGATACTATGCAGATCAATCTGAAGGAGATGTTCAATACTTTATGTGGATAATATCAGAACCAAATAACTTATACAATTGCAAAACTGAGAATCACAACGTATGCCAAGATCATTTTGAATAGAATTGAAGCACTCCTTGAAACATGAGACTGCAAAGAAACCCAATAAGAAGAATCCACTGCATTAAACAATGTTCTATTTCAATACGGTTTCAAAGTAATAGGAGTCCGATCAATCCTCTGAACTCAGGCACTATTCATTATTACATTTGTCCGCCATTTCATTTACCCGTGTGTTATCTCCATAAAGGATAATGTTATTCAAGTGATCTCCTGGCCATACACGAACTGTGTCCAAAATAGACTCTCAACAAATATGTGTGTTCGCTCAAAACATGGCAATAATCCTCCGCTTTATTTTATCAACGTATATAATGTAAGTTTGATAGTATTACTTCTATTTGACCTCTGAGTTTGTTTGATTAGTGATATGATATGTTTGATATTTGCATATCTTGTTTTGACATCAATGACTAACCTGGTTGTCCAACAAGAACATCTCCTCCCCAAATATAAAGAACTTTTTAATATCTCTACAAAACCATTTCACCCAGGCCATTTACATAGAAGCAAAATAATCTTGAATGTTTTGTATTTCTGATATTTTCTTCTATTTTAATTTCATTCTTTACAGGCATGGCTTATAGATCCAAGTTTTGAAGTAAAAACAAAAAAGCCAGAAGTAAATAGAAGGTAATATTCAAACAAGAAATCTGAAAAAGCATGGTTGGAAGCATTAAGCACTGCCGACATTCAACGAACCTCCAGTGCAGAAACAGTTGTCTTAGCTTTTGCCAAATCATAGAGGTTTGTATCTGTCTTGAACTTGAAGTCAAGTCTGTAAAAAATCATAATGACAATAGGTGACAGTTAGCATATAGTTACATCACAATCTATGGGCTCTACAGGCATGTCAAGAAAAAGCTCTTTAAATTAAACCAATAACTTTTGATTACTACATAATTTACCATAAGCTATTATAATTAGTTTTTGGCATGACATCAGCTTGTAGAATTGATATTACACTAAAAAATATTTTACATACATGCAATAAAACCATCGTCAGTATTAAACAAACTACAAGCAGATAGCTCGATAAGTTCCCATATACTACATGCCATAGTTCAAAATATCTTTATCGACAACTTATCACCAAGGGCAAAAAAAAAAAATCAGGAAAATATCGGAGATAAATCAGCAACTTATCGGCAAAAATATCAGGAGCTTAAAAAATTGCTTAAATTTAATTTGAAATGCATTTTTTCCAAATTGCTCTAAAACGCTGCAAATCACATTTTTTTCCCCTTCAAACCCTTTTTCCCTCTCCCAAACACCAGTTTGCAAACAAGAAAATGTGAAATAACTGCTTTTTGGGCTGTTAGTCCCTATTAGCAGACTGTGGCAGATATTTTGGTGAAATATCGCCGATATTTTGGCGATAAGTTTGAAACTTATTTGCAATATGTACTCCGCGATAAATTTACGTGTTTTATCACGGCCTCCAACTTATCGGTGATATATATGCCATATTTTAATCTATGCTACATGCTATTGATACCATAGCAGATTCTAAAAGAGCAAAGGAAATGAACACCAAACTATTTTTATGTGCCATTTCTACAAATGTTTTAGAAACAAACTGAATTTTTGTTGGAAGATGTAGATCAGAATCCAACATCAAGAAATGTTTGGAATGAGAAAATAAAATAAAACCTAAGTTGCTGATTTGGGTACCGGTCCGGATACAAGTACGGGGTTCTGGTATGCGGGTACTGCAATTTTGTTTCCTTGGGTACGGGTTCAGGTTCATCCATGTGTGTGTGTGTACACACACACATGTTCAAACATCGAAGTTATATATATAAAAAGAAGAGTGATACTCATAAATCCATAATTTCCAATGAAATTATAATTAAAATACCTCATATATCATATTCAGAATTTGCAAAAATGAAAAAACTCAAGTCTCAAAATGTCATTACACAATGTAAGTTCAAATTACAATTGACATTTAATATTCATATTTGCTTCATCAAGAAAATCATGCACACTCTTGGGTACTTCATATTTTGCTTGCAAATATTTAAAGGCTTAATACAGAGATTCGCTTGGTATATTCATACAAATATTTGATGAGAATTTAAAAGTAATGCATATTTTATTTCATATGCATGAACATATTTTGGTATATTTACTTAGGTACTTCCTGCGTGCCCGGGTTCATTGTGGGCCCTTCATGAAAGGAATCACAAAGAACCCAAGCACCTAGGAAGAACCTAGAAAGAACCGGTACCCAAACCGTACCAGTACCAGGACTCGGGCCTAAATAGCAGATCCCGGTAACTTAGAGTAAAACATGCAGAAAACAGCAATATGAATGCTGAAGCTACAACAACAAAAGATGTCAATAACCTAAAGTGGATGCCAAAACTCTCACATTGCATTTATATTATCATCCATTTACCTTTATTAACATCTCCACTATTATCATTGGTTAAGGACGTAACTATCATTTTGAGATAACAATATTTTGTATGGATAGATTTTGTTTATATTAATACTGTTTTATTGTAAAATATTGCAGGAGCTCCCAAAATCAGTAAGGAAGACAGCTTACTTGTGATTAAATATATTAAATTTCTTTAATGCCTTCCAAATATGCAGAGATCGCCTGTACCATTACTCCTTGTTTTGCAAGAAATGATCTATGTTGTGGTTTAAATTTTTGTGTGACCAAAGAAATAAGATGATCATGGAAGCTCCACAGCTTTTGAAGGCATTCGATAGATTATAAACAAAACATGGAAAATCAAGTTTAAAAACTGGGAATTTTAATGAACATTGATCACAAGATCTATGAAAGAAGTAGCCACCTGATGAGACCCATCAGTTTACTTTCCTTTTTTAATGATTTTAGAATTCTCCATTCTTTTTCTCATTTTCTGCAATGGTATATTCTAGAAACAGTCAAGCACGCCCTGCGATCAGCTAGGATTCAGCCTGTTAATGTTTGTAGCTTCAGTCGTATGATCATTAGAATATATATAATACATGTTGATTAGTAATAATATAATATAAATGTTATATTATTATTAATCATATGAAATTTAATATTCAATATTAAATTATTCTAATTAATAATTGATTGATAAAACATTATAAGATTGATTAAATTATAATTAATGGGAAGAGACATGTCCTTTCTTATAAATAATAATGAATAGACATGTCCCATGAAGGGACATGTCTCTCCTAGCCTCATTCCCAATATAAATGAAAGAGAGATTGTTGCATTTGGAAAACACATACAACATAGAGAGATATTACATTTGCAGCTATCCTAAAAACTTAACACAGCCCTACCATTCCAAGTTGGGTACATTGAGCAACAAAGCTGAACCATAGACATGTCAACACTGCTAATGATTTCATTCCCGGTCCTGCTCCCTCTCTCTCCCATTCAGCATGGTGACAGGAATAATTTTACAAGTGCCCAATAACATAGGAATAAAGGAAAACAAAGATGAAAATATTGTCGATAATGTACAGATATTCACTCTAATCAAAAGTATGAGATTTTCTCTATATGTTAGGGAAACAAAGGAGTCACATACTAAATTTTCATGCAAAAAATTGTGTATTGTAAGGATTGAATAGTATTTTAATGCTTTAAAGGAGACATGAAATAAACCTAAAAAAGATTTCTAGAAATCAAGTGATCCATGAACTACAATGGATATTCCATGCGATAGTCATCAACAAATGCAATTTAATTTAGGGAGTAAACAAAGTTTGATCATCAAATATGAATGTAACAAGAAATTGCAAGAAATACAGAGAACAATCGTAACAAAAATTAGAATGCTAACATAACTAGGATAAAACCAACTTGTGGGTAAAAACACAGTCAAATTGGAAGTACGGTCACTTAAATTCTCAAGTATGGAAAATACAATGACATAAGCACAAAGGCTTGTAATGACCATATAATCCAACCCTAGTTTATCCCCAATAATTTCCAAAATCTTACCCAACCCACCACCTACTACTTGCTCGTCTTGTCACTTTCAAACATGGAAAACTTGCAAATGGTACTTAATTCAAGCTACAATTGGCTTAGGCTTAGATAGAGCCTTACAGTCAAGAGGAAGTTCGAAAGACCAAGAAAAATGAAGATAAATCAAAACTAGAACCTCACAAGACACTAAACTAAAGCATGATGAAAATGCCCATTTCAACAAACTAGCAACTTTGTAATAGCCTCAGCAATTTTGCAATGGCCCCAATGAATTTGTAACCAACAAAATCACAAAAGCCTCAATAAATTTGTAATAGCCTCTCCTAACAATCCTCCAACTTTCAAAAGCAATAACATTTGCATATTGTAAGAACCCCTGCAGGTTCTAACTCTGCCAAACCACTAATTGCTATGCAAATGATATATTTATTTAGAAATTGTGATAACATACAAATTTCTATGAGTCTCTAGTTGTATTGACAGGATACATAAATTATTCTCAGAATTCTGATCTTCATAACAACAGACACTAATACCAAATTCGAATAATTTATTGTAACCAGAATAGTGAATAGCATACCAAGAGTCCCGTGCTAGCTTGGAAATGTGCTTTTTTATTGATCGAACTGGTGAAACTGGCAATACAGGAGTACTCAGATGGTGACAATATGTCCAATCGGGTTTATTTGCATCAACTATAATTATCAAAAACAGCTATGGAAGAATGTAAGAACCCCAATAGGTTTTAACTTTACCACTGTATTACTCCTTGCAATTTTGCTCTAAAATCTTCAATTTTGTGTCATGTGCATTTCATCAAATAGTTGCCATGCTTAATTAAGAACATTATTTCATCATACTGGCAACATATATAAAATCTGAATACGTTGGACAAGAGACATAGGCATCAAACCAAACAATTGGCATTCATCATATGTTGGTAGTGTTCAAGGCATCACATCAGACATATTGACAAACACTTGGCAAGCAAACTGTATAAACTTAGAACTCTAATTTTATTAACCAACTATAAACTGAAATTCTCTGATCCACTCAGAGAAAATTACAATGAGAGATAATTGCAAAAATTATATTAAAACTAATTGACAATTATAAAGAAAAATCTGGAAATCAACGCAGCACATCAAATCTATCAGCATTCTTTGAATTGTCTTCACACATTGCATTAAAACCCCCGATAGACATCCATCGTTGGGTAATATAGAGCCCAAAAACTGATTCGAAACCCTCCTGTGAACAAACGCCACTTCCTGTGGACTCACGTCGCTGATATATATACTGCAGCTGCCCATTAATAAATCCATTTGCTGGTTTCAAAGGCTTGTATTTGTTTTGCAAACCATTAAATTGACCTGCTAACAATTTCTGAAACTTCTATGGATTCAAAACACCAAATTCCTCGCCAATAAGCTCAATCATGGCTTCTGTATAGAGCCATAGCATGTGCACAATTCATTAGACATTTAACCAATTCAAAGTGCTAGGAAAACTAGGAAGAATTTACAATTCCTCAAGCTGATAAACTGAAACCCTTGTTTACTTTCTTTCTCCACACCAAGAAAAGCAATTACACAAGTCGTGAATGAATTCATTTTCACCAATGAAGCCTCTTATAATTCTCAATTGAAGATCCACCTGGTAGCTTCAAACACACACCTCGCATAACTTAAATCATAACTTAGGTTTTTAATATATATGCTTTTGCTGCAATCCAAATTATAATATTCAATTATAATTCCTTCAAAACTAAGGCGCCAAAGTCACTTTATTGAAATTATAAATAAAGGCACTTGGCATACTTTATAATAAGCTTTAATTTAATTATTACTTAAGTATAACTTAATTAATAACTATAAAACTAATAATGAGCTTCTTAACTCCTCCTAATGATCAATGCCAATTCCAGGTGTTCCGTGCCTGAACCTGACACCCTGGTGACCCTGCCACAAATAGCAACTGGCCAAACTAGAAGCTCTGCTGAAATCCCCACAACTCCATGCTGCTACCAAAGTGTTCAGATGCCCTACTAAATACAGTAACCCTGACTGCTACAGTTTCCTACAGTAACCAATATTGAAAAGTTTTCCACACTGAAATGTTGATGTCAACCTTATGAGAGCCTGAAAGAACTACTTCTTTATTTATTACTGTTGCTGATAATGATTTTCCAACCTTATTCAAACCCTAACTGCTGCTAGCTTATTTATTTGACACCTCAGGTGCCTACAAGGTGTACAGCCTGCCCTAAGAAGCCTCGTGAGGGCTAGGAAATGGATGTGGCAGTCTTCAATAGCCTCTAAAACCTTATCAATTTACTGTAACCAATCTAAAAATGTTGCTGCAGGTCTGCACTTAATAATCCTTCTAATATGCAAAAACCCTTGATATTTCTTCACCTTTTTGTGTAATGTCCCCTTTCCAAGATAGGATTTAATAGTAAGTAATTAATAATAAAATTAAAAATAATGCTAATAAAATTAAATAATAAATAAATAATGATTAACATATTATTTATTCAATAAATACATAAGTGTAAATATAAATAATAAATATTTTAAATATATATATATAATAATATTTGATATCAAATACTTTAATATATATATATATATATATATATAACTTGATTCGAGAGAACAATGAAAAGTAACCAATAGAGATTATCCTCAAAGCATACAAATCGACCCCATAATGGTATGCAATGTGTACAACTAGCTAATCATAAGTCGTTGACGACTCAACTAAAGATTAGCATTTGATACCGTAAGATTTGATACTGCCTCTAATATATTTTTAGATACTTCGTCTCTTAACACATAACTAATGGAATACAGATCATATCCTTATTTAAAACCTAATTCTACACATGGAATTCTCATGACACTATTATACGATTTGAAACATTCCCATATAAGCCAATACGCTCCTCATTCTTCTTGATGCTACTCGAACAGAGGATATGGTCAAACTCAATACATCCATTGCACTATTCAGCGATCAATGATGCTTCAGTGGTATATTCCTCTAATAGTCGCTATTAAGGAAGATAACAATTCAATCAATAAATCCTAATAAAATGAATGAGTGATTAGAATGGATTAATTCACTTCATTGATTCTTAATATGATACCTGCACCAAACTAAGATGAGGAAGTGAGTGCACACAAATGAGGATCGTTATTATTATAAGTTTGGAACCCAACTCAGATTACTTTGATCATAGTCAGAAGAATAATCATTGATAATGATATTATGAAAAGTGGCAATAATTAATACAATCAATGTAAGCACCCTAATAACATCAATTTGTTATAATAGCGGCAATTAAAATAATGGTTTCTTATGGAGAAGGATGGTGGAGAAGGATAGATTTCATCAGGTGCCACCCTTTCGGTTTGGGAGGTATAAGGATTAGTTCAAACAATTCAACAGGAGATGAAGTTTGGGAATTGGAAGGTCTTAATGACAAGAAAGACAATCAAAAAATTTATACAGCGATCATTAAAGAAAGATGACACCAATCAGACCTAGCTTCGCAATAGAGATCTTACCCAAGGATTGATTCAGCAATAGATAGGAACCTCTATATCTAATACTATATGAGGCCCTACTCCATCATAAATTCAAGTTTGTCATACCAAGTATATCATGGATCTTAGGTTGTAGCAAATACATTGTATATACTTATACTTGCATCCATACCTGAAGCACTCCCAATATAAGGAATGTTATCATACCTCTTATCAGATCGATATTGTATTCAGATATTGTAGGTCTTTTGGTAATATCATTTTGAAAATTAGTTAAAAGAAAGAAGCCTTTAGTGATTTGGATTATAAGTAAATTTTCCCTATCTCCAAACATAGCTGGAAAGGTGGTGAGTGTTGGAGCTTGATCAAGAGACATTCTTGGTGAGTGTCAAAACTTGATTTAGACATTCTTGGTGAGTGTTGAAGCTTGATCAAGGACAATCTTGGTGAGTGTCGGAGCTTGATCAAGAGACATTCTTGGTGAGTGTCAAAACTTGATTTAGACATTCTTGGTGAGTGTCGAGGCTTAATCAACAACATTCTTGGTGAGTGTCGAAGCTTGATCAAGAGAGATTCTTAATGACTGTCAAAATTTGATTTAGACATTCTTGTTGAGTGTCAAGGATTGATCAAGACATTCTTAGTGAGTGTCGGAACTTGATCAAGATAAGATAAGATAAGTCTATTAATGTCCACAAAATACCACGAAGGGTCAAAGGGACTGCCAAGCACATCAAAAAGGGGCCAGCCCACAGCACGGACACCAAACGGTGCCCAAAGAAGAAAGCAACAACCGAAATAAAAACAACAGCAAAAAGAAGGGTCCAATGGAAAAGAGTCCAATGGAGAAGAAAAGAGATCCTCCCAACCCCAATTAAGGGTTCCGAACCGCCGTGAAGAACTTTTGAACGGAAGGATAAGCAATAAGACCAGTCAGAATCATGGGCTGCCTCGGAGTGACCCTGGATGAGGATGGTTGCTGCCGGAAAGAGCCCGTCCCAGGCCTCACCGATCTGGTATAAGTGGTGGGCCCAAGTTGACGCTTGGTACCGCTCACTGAATGAGTCTCTGTGAAGAAGGAAGTAATAAGCTAACATGGTGGAGGCGTCATCAGATGCTGGTGTTGAAGTGTGTGGTCCGGAAGCCGAAGGGCTTCCTAAAAGTAAAGGGCAAGGCATCTATGGTCCGTATATCTAAAGGTTGAGAGTTACCGCGCCTCCCGAAAGACGAAGTAGAACCTCCCCCTAATCTTGTAATATAGAGGGCAGCGAAAGATGAAGTGCTCCTCAGACTCCACCTCCCCGATGCTACAAAGCTGACAAATCCTGTGTACTCTATCAATATGATGCTTGGCCTCGCAACGAAGCCGATGCGAACCCGCTCTAAAGGAGCCAAGGGGAATCCTGAGGGAATGTGACCAGTGGTGGGATAAGTAAGAAGGACAAACAATGAGTCCATCCTTCAGATCCAGAAAGTTCTCTGCGCAGAAGACCATCTTAGGTCGCTGTGGGGATTAACCCAAAAAGTATGAATGAACTGCCTGTAAATGTCATCTCTGATACACCTATTCAACTCTTGGGGGGGGGAGAAGATGGGGGGATATCAAGAGAGTACTGGAAGGGAGGGAGTCGATCCATAACAATACCAATAGACCCAAGAAGGGGCGAAGTCTCAACAAACCATCCACGAGCCCAACCAGAGGAATCAATAGAGACAACGATAGACTATGAAGAATAGTAGATAAGGTAGGGGTATTTGTGACGCCCTTCACCCGAATCAACAAACCCCTAAATGCGGTGAAGGTACCAAACCAGATCAAAACTGGCCTCAAGCCTGAAGGGACGCACGCAAAACTCTTCAAGATTAATGTTGTCCGGAATGGATTGCTTGCACCGGAAGGTCCCCACACCACCGATCCACAGAGAATAGTAGGTCTGATAATTGTACCCATAAGAGTCATCTTGGACAAGGTGTCCTGGAAATGGTGCCGAAAACACTATCGCTCTAGGAGGGCCAACAAACCAAACCCCTTATTTATCGACAGCTGAAGGGCGGGTCTCATGGTAAAACGTGGCCAAGAGAACTTGACCCCTAGATATATGCATGAGGATGAGATCTCCACCTCCAAACTCATGAAGAAGAAATGGAGGTGAGAGGTCTTATGAGCATTGAAGACCATCACCTTGGTCTTCCCCAAATTGACTGTCGAATGTCGCAACTCGCAAAAGGACGCAAGACTGTCCAACTCTCTGTAAACCCTCCAAAGAGGATGCTAAAAGAACAATATCATCCACAAATAGCAAAATAGAGATCAGAACCTAGTGAAGGAGGCAACAGTCCCTAGCAATAGCGTGGTCGAGATACCTCTCCAGCTCGTCGATGTAGATACTGAAAAGAGTAGGCGACAGGGGGCAACCCTTCTTAACCCTAATGGTGCTCCTTAAGAAGTTAGAAAACCCAGAAGGGGGCTTGAGACGGCCCAAAACCGTCTCATAGTCTCATGCTAGCTGCCAAAAGAATCTCTAAAACACCGATATCCCAAAGCCTCTAGAAAAGGGTTGTCCTAGGGACAGAATCAAAGGCGTTGCAGAAGTCCACAAAGCAATAGCACACCTTTGAGGAGCGATGACGAACCTCCTTAATAATGCCCCAGAGAGTCAAGATGTGATCCATAGCCTAATAATCCGGTCTTAAACCTGCTTGCCCCTTGGCCCGGATGTGATGATGATCCAACTCTCTCTATAGAATAATATGAAGTGTCGTAGCGTACAACTTGGAGAAGGTGTGTCCAACCATGATGGCCTTGTAATTATTTGGGTCTGAGGCAAGACCCGCCTTGTGGATCAGATGGTTGATGTAGTGCACCCAAGAGAGGGGGGAAGCCTGTGCAAACAAAAAGGTTGAAGAGATCAGCTAAATAGGACCCCAAAATTGTGAAGTCATGCTTAAAGAGCTCAGCCTGAAATCCCTCCTTGTCAGCCGCCCTACTAGAATTCATAGCTTTGACCGCCTCGTTTATAGTGGTATAGGAGAAAAGGTGACAGTGAGGTGGCTGCGACCTGGAAGGGTGCTAACCGGGAACGTCATAGAGCGAAGAGGTATGGGAAACCAGTGAACCGTAATCAAGCTCAAGTGGGAAGGGCCATGGCGGGGGAAGAGGGTACACCAGAAAAATTTGGGGGAATTGTGGAGAGAAGCAAGAAGGATGTGTCTGCGTTGGGAGATGTGAAGAAGCTTCTTATGGCGGAGGAGTTGGTGATAGGTCTTAAGGGAGGTGTAAGAAGAGTGGTGGAGCATGAAAGTCGACCACAAGGTCCGCTGAGAGGCCTTACAGTCCTCATTGTATCATTTGTTCATAGGGCATGTGTTCTTAGGCCTGGGAGGGGGAGCTTGGGGGTGGAGAAATGAGGGAAAGAGGACATGGCAGCCTCTTGTATGGCTATGGAAAGACAAGAAAACATGGTGGCAACGCACCCCAAGGTGGAGAAGAGGGGATAAGGGGGAAGTTGTCTGAGATAATAGGTAAAAATGTCAGGATCATCGTCATCAAAGCGAACAACGGTGCAGGGAGGAGGGGCCGGGCACGTGGGGGGTGAGGGGGTGCAAGGGATAGAGAGACGAAGCAGCGCATGGTCGGCTAGAGGGAGGGGGGTAACAGAGAAGTGGCTAATGGAGGGGATGAAGGACTGTCGGGATAGAGCGTAATCCACTACGCTAACGCCACCACCCTGAGGCCTGCATGTGAATGATTGTTATCCAATGAACACAATAGCCCCTTAAGGACCACTAGATCCAAACTCACTGAGTTGTATCAGAAGTCTACCACATTTGGTCAGGGGATCACCCGCATCCTTGGAAAGCCTGAGTAGCCCCATAAGAACCGGATCCAAGTCCTCAATGCATAGAGAGTCAACCGCCTTGTTGTGAGCAGGAGTTTGTGTCATCTACGTCCTAGCATTAAAGTCCCCGAAGAGGAGAACTTCCCCAACCGTAGAGAACTGAGTGATGTTGTCATAAAGGTCAAAGAAGGGGTCCCCTTCAGGGCCATTCTGTATAGCATAGGGGGATGACGCTGGAGGAAAGTAGCAAACCCCAAAAAAGATGTCTCTGACCCGCGCGGTCGTACGGCATAACCGAACCCACATGAATCTAGCAAAGGCATCCGATAAAACAATAGAACCCAAACCACGAAGCTGATAACTAACAAGGCAAGCAACCCCTCCCGAACCACGGACCCCACCAAAACTCCTAGTCTCATTCCGGAAAGCTGAAATCCAATGAAAACCAGCAAATATAGGAAGCGGTTGTACGGGGTTCTCATAAGTCTCAATGAAGAATAACATAATTGAGGAATTCAAAGCATCCAGAAGAAGACCAAGTAAGGACCAAACTAAACCATTGCAATTCTAGCATCTAACCTATAAAGCATGAACCATCGAAATAACTTTCACATCCCAACACTTGGACCGCCATTTAGTGGCCGTAGCCGCAGGTCTATTCTCCTAGCCAAGAGGAAAGTTGTCTTGAATCACCGCCCTAAGATTCCTAATCACGGCCCACTTGTCATCCCGCTGTGGAGCAGCTACAAGAGCTCTATCTTGTTTAAGTTCTATGACCTGGGACTTCGTAAGATCCTCATGGACAAAAATCTTCGAGGGTAGAGGGAAGAGTTTCCTACGTGCTTTGAGCATGCATAGCTTGTCCAAAAAATTGTGAAATCGTAGAAACAGGGTGGAATCATATCCAACCCAGCCCTATCAAGGGATATGCCTGGAAGCTCAAGCTAGTCACAAAGAAATGCGTATGCAACATCCAAAAGGTCGGTGGTTATGGGCGGGAGGCCACAGACCTTGAGATTGAGTTCCCTTGTTCTTAATCTTTATTTTGCTAATTTGGAGTGGACCTGTTAAGATTTTAGGATAGCTGCAAATGTAATATCACTCTATGTTGTATGTGTTTTCCAAATGCAACAATCTCTCTCATTTATATTGGGAATGAGGCTAGGAGAGACATGTCCCTTCATGGGACATGTCTATTCATTATTATTTATAAGAAAGGACATGCCTCTTCCCATTGTTTATAATTTAATCAATCTTATAATGTTTCATCAATCAATTATTAATTAAGAATAATATAATAATTTAATATTGAATATTAAATTTCATATGATTAATAATAATATAACATATATATTATATTATTATTAATCAACATGTATTATATATATTCTAATGATAATACGACTGAAGCTACAAACATTAACACTCCCTCTTAGCTAGGAGGATGATCAAACAGAATATGTAGTGGTCTCGTGTGTCAACACTTATGAACCTCACCATAGCTATACAAAACATCAACACTCACTCTTAGCTAGGGAGGATAAATCAATCCAATGTCAACACTTATATGACACTTGATAACATCAATCATATGATGTAATCAATAAAAGCATCATCCTCGTGATGTAATCAATAGAAACATAGTCTCAAGAAGTGGATTGCCTCCATCGGTGATTCTATCCACAAGTTCCCGAGTGGATTGCCTCAATCAACGATTCTATCCACAAGATCTCGTGTGGATTGCCTCCATCGGCGATTCTATCCACAAACTCACGAGCTTTAATATGGATTGCCTCAATCGGCGATTCTATCCACAAGTTCCCGAGTGGATTGCCTCAATCGACGATTCTATCCACAAGCTCTCGTATGGATTGCCTCCATCGACGATTCTATCCACAAACTCAC
>MU228414.1:127616-176584 GCA_018584345.1 Thuja plicata | reverse complement strand
AATAATTCATGTACATTAATAAAACATGGAATACTTATCTTAAGTTTCAAATATTTCCTTTTGTAAGGTGAGCCCATATAGGAAATATCAACTCTCATCAAATTTTGAAGTTGTTTGTGGAGGACACGCTGCAGGGATCATAATGTTATTCGTGCTAGCCATGTCGATGAACTTCATGTAGAGCGAAAACCTAGAGTGGATGATCACCATTTTCTCACTCTCCACTAAGGATGGTTCAAATGGAAATGTAACATTGGTCATTATTCCCCCCACAATGTACAATTCCCACTCTTAAATGACTTGATTGCTCCAAGAGAGTTGAAACTCTATAATCAAATTTTTTTCTATAAAGAGACACACTTCCTTTAATACTCTCTTCTTTTTTAATGCTTAACCACGATCATAACAAATTAATATATCTCTTTAATGAAAGCTACTTTCAGGAATTTCACATAGACCCGTACACAATCCATCATAACTTTTGAACCCCATACTATCTCTCCAATCGCTCCAGTGGGATTCTTCAAAATTTGTTTTTCCCCAACATATCCGAAATTCAAAAAAATCCAACGGTGGATTTGTGAGATATGGTCCCTTTGCCGAGACTGTATTTTTTGAGACAGTCACACATTCACCATCAACAAACTACTCACATTTGCAGTCTGGCTCTGATACCATGTTAAGTTTTTAGTATAGTTGCAAATGAAATATCACTCTATGTTGTATGTGTTTTCCAAATGCAACAATCTCTCTCTCATTTATATTGGGAATGAGGCTAGTAGAGACATGTCCCTTCATGGGACATGTCTATTCATTATTATTTATAAGAAAGGACATGCCTCTTCCCATTAATTATAATTTAATCAATCTTATAATGTTTCATCAATCAATTATTAATTAAGAATAATTTAATAATTTAATATTGAATATTACATTTCATATGATTAATAATAATATAACATATATATTATATTATTATTAATCAACATGTATTACATATATTCTAATGATAATACGACTGAAGCTACAAACATTAACAGGACCAATGCCTCAACCCCAGCAAGAGGAGTATCCCCACCTTTACAAGCTGAAGCCCACGACTTTAGTTGCCTCTTTGTCTCTGATTTAAGCAAGTTTTGCTTGTTGTCAACTTTCGATTGCTTTGCTTGCAACTTGGTAATGATAGGATTAACATCCCCTTGCACTGTGAGAAGTTGTCGGGGCTCACTATTTTCTGTTGTGATGATGGAGAGTCTGTAGGATACAACCTGTACTTTACCTTTTTCAGCAATTTATTTTCTGTCCAACTTGCAGACCCTCTCCCCTGGCTTTGTTAGTGCATTATTTGTACTCTTAATCAATTATGCCTCCAATTTACTAACCCGTAATAGTAAATCTGCAGGTGCCACATTTGTTGTTGTTTTCCTCTGATATATATGCAGAGTAAGAGAATGAACCTTTGATGGATCCATGGCGGACATAGGTAGGAGAAAACGCAGACCTCTCAAACAGACTCAGAGATACTCAGAGAATCTCAGAAAGACTCCAATAGTTATGCATCAGAAATCTCAGGGACATCAAATACCTTGGAAGATCTCAGAAACTCAAAAAATCTCAGAAAAGCTAAGAAAAATTTAGAAAAGTTTGGAGGAGAATAGACGCCTCAAAAAAACTCCTAAAGGTATGTCCCATAGACCTCAGAGTCAGCAAAGATCAGTAGACAAATTCCTCAGAAAATCTCAGAACTTAGGAATCTATAAGATGGCAGAAAATTGCAGAAAATCTCAGAAATCTGAAAAATTTGAAAATCACAGAAGATCGTAGGAAAACGCAGGAAATCTCAGAAGATCGTAGGAAAACGTAGGAAATCTCAAAAGATCGCAGAAACCCTAGCTCCCATTCAGAGAAGACTAAGAACAGGCATTGTCATATCCAGAAGCCAGAGGTAAGGAAGAAAAGCTCCTGTTAAATACACTCTCAAAACCCTAGCTCTCGTTGCTCAAAATCAAGGTAGGTTATTAGAATCAAGAGAAATATGATTGTGCTTATAAATGGGGGTTGGCAAAGAGAACATCGTGTTTAGAAATGAGAATCGATAGGGAGAGACTCATTCTTAGCGAATGTCAAAATCTGATTTAGACATTCTTGGTGAGTGTCGAGGCTTGTTCAAAGATATTCTTGGTGAGTGTCGGAGCTTGATCAAGAGACATTCTTTGTGAGTGTCAAAACTTGATTTAGGCATTCTTGGTGAGTGTCGAGGCTTAATGAAGGACATTCTTGGCGAGTGTCGGAGCTTGATCAAGAGACATTCTTGGCGAGTGTCAAAACTTGATTAAGACATTCTCGGTGAGTGTCGAGAAATTCTTAGTGAATGTTGAGATTCCTAGAAAGGAATTAAGGTAGAGATTTTTGTATACCTTGAAGGATTTTTAATCTAGGAGCAAAGCTATATCTAACAAAAGAGGAGAGAAGTGTGACAAAAAATCAAAATAAGTCCTACCCTTTGAATTATTCTTAAAAAAAATTTAATATTGCAATGAAATATCCTCAGATTTGATAATTTTATGTTTATAAATATATGACTGTTCAAATCTCAACTTGGAATTGTTGTTTCAGGACTAAATAAAGGTTCGTCTATTAAAGACTATTGTAAAACAAGATAATATCATAGATGCAAACACCACTCACACATTGAGTTGATATTGCTTAAGGGCAAGCAATTTGGGGAAGGGTGGACTGTAATGTCCCCTTTCTAGGATAGGATTTAATAGTAAGTAATTAATAATAAAATTAAAAATATTAAATAATTCTAATAAAATTACATAATAAACAAATATTAAAACATAAAAGAAATGAATAATGATTAAACTATTATTTATTTAATAAATACATAAATGTGCATATAAATAATAAATATTTTAAACATATAAATAATAATGTTTGATATCAAATACTTTAATATATAAATATAAAAATAAATATAACTTGATTTGAGAGTACAATGGAAAGTAACTGATAGAGATTATACTCAAAGTACACAAAACGACACCATAATGGTTTGCAATGTGTACAACTGGCTAATCATAAGTCGTTGACAACTCAACTACAGATTAGCATTTGATAACGTAAGATTTGATATTGCCTATAATATATTTTTAGATACTTCGTCTCATAACACATAACTAATGGAATACAGATCATATCCTTATTTAAAAGCTAATTCTACACGCAGAATTGTCATGACACTATTATACGATTTGAAACATTCCCATATAAGCCAATACACTCCTCAATCTTCTTGATGCTACTCAAACAGAGGATATCGTCAAACTCAATACATTCATTGCACTATTCAGCGATCAATGATGCTTCCAGTGGTATATTCCTCTAATAGTCGCTATTAAGTAAGATAACAATTCAATCAATGAATCCTGATAAAATGAACGATTGGTTAGAATGGATAAATTCACTTCATTGATTCTTAATATTATACCTGTGCCAAACTAAGATGAGGAAGTGAGTGCACACAAATGAGGATCATTATATTGTAAGTTTGTAACCCAACTCAGATTACTTTGATTATAGTCAGAAGAATAATCATCAATAATGATGTTCATGAAAAGTGGCAATGATTAATACAATCAATGTAAGTAGCCTGGTAACATCGATTTTCTATAATTGCAGCAATTAAACTAAATGGTGTCTGATGGAGGACAATGGAGAAGGATAGATTTCATCAGGTGCCACCCTTTCGCTTTGGGAGGTATAAGGATTAGTTCAAACACATTCAATGGAGGATGAAGTTTGGGAGTTGGAAGGTCAGAATTACAAAAAAGACAATCAAAGATTTTAGACAACGATCATTAAAGAAAGATTACACCAATCAGACCTAGCTTCCCATTAGAGATTGGATCCAAGGATTGATTCAGCAATGGATAAGAACCTTTATATCTAATACTATATGAGGCCCTACTACATAAATTCAAGTTTATCATACCAAGTATATCATAGATCTTACGCTATAGCAAATACATTGTATATATTTATACTTGCATCCATACCTGAAGTACTCCCAATATAAGGGATGTTATCATCCCTCTTATCAGATTGATATTGTATTCAAAAGTTGTAGGTCTTTTGGTAATATCATTTGACAATTCGTTAAAAGAAAGAAGCCTTTAGTGATTTCGATTATAAGGAAATTTTCCCTATCTCCAAACATAGCTAGAAAGGTGGCATTACATTTTGGCCCAAATAGAACTCCTAAATGAAGCTCTCTCAAGCAATAATATCAATTGGTATATCACAGCCTCAGAATTGCATAAACATTGAAGAGATTCGTTCTCCAATGGCTGAAGATGACCGAAACCCTTATGTATTTCTACACACAGCTCACACATCCAAAAAGCACAAATATAAAATGTCTTCAAGAATGCCTTCTCTTTGCTTTTTGGGCTCTTTTATAGCTTCTCAAAGCTTGTCGATCCCTTCTAGAGACTTCTTAATCATTTAATATCATTTAAAATAATATTAAATGTGTGCACATGGCTTTATTAAAATATTTTAATATTTAGCTTCTAGGTTATAACAAATTAATGCACTTTAAAAATCACTTAAATGAGGGTCATGGCCCCATTGCACATAAAGTGAATTTTAATACCCTTATATTATAATTGCACTTGATTAATAAAGTAATCACTTTAATAATAATTACATAACTCCGTAAATAACCATTATTTCCCAGTCTCGACTAAACTTGGAAGTCCACCATTATGTCCACTGTGCATCCAATTGCCTTACTAAAAATAGTAAGGGTCCCTCTCTAACAACCACTGACTTACTATAAATAGTAAATCCTTCATTATCTAATCAAACCAACTGTGCATTGCAAACATAGCTTGCTTAGGTGTCGTGCTATAAATAGTAACCCTAACTTTGTGAAATGGACACTTACTATAAATACTAAGTGAGCGAAATAGAGTCCAACAAAGGATAAACCTAAACATATGTTGAGCTCTAACAAAGAATAGACACTGATCTCTGCTAAAAGGGGGCCCTCTATCCAACTACCTTAGCCTATGAGGGTCAGTGATAGGCTAATCCAACAAACTTTGATGCTCGCAAAAATGGGGCTATTACAGTCCGCCCTCCCTTAGATTGTTTGTCCCTAAGCAATCGTGACTACAAAGAAACTCCACTATACTGGAAGTCCAAGGAAGACTGTGAAATATCCCACACAGCAACAACATTATTGAAGCACAAGCATAACCACAATTGCACAAAAATGAACAAACCAATTGTCCAATCTCTGCGCACTGAAGTTGTGCATCTGAAACCAATAATGTACACGAGAATTAGAAATGAAACTGCAAATAATCCACACCATGTACATACTGCAATACTCCCCAATGAACCCAAACTGGATCCCTGTTGCACGCGAAAGACCCCAAAGAACACCAAATAGTGTCCAACCGAATATACCTGGATCCCAAATCCTGAATTTAAGCCAAACAAGAACAACCTCAGACTTTTGTTGCACTAATTTGATCACAACGTCACCATGCTGGAAATGGTGAAGCAATCCAATGGAACCCATCCAACCTACAGTGCTAACACTGTCATCACTCAGGTCCCAAAGCACACTGAACTCACATTCATCTGGTATGTGGAGGTACGAATCACTGAAGGTATCTGCAACACCACATCTCCAACCTCTGCTAGACTCCCATGTATATGTTGTCTCTGCAAGTAATTCCCCACCAAAGATGGAGTCGAATACCTGCAACTACTACTTCCATCTAATGAAGATGCTAAGTACCCATCCCACAAACGATGGTACAATCTCGGAGCCAATCCACACCTAGGCATCGTCAAATCCTCTTAGTGTAGATCAGGAAAGAAGTGATAAATACTCCTTGTGCTGTCACAATAAAAACCTCCAACCTCGATCAATAGTTGACTGTGGTAGTTTTGAATATAACCCCTGTCATTTGACTCATCACCAACAACACCTGCAGAGGATGTAACTACAGGAGAACCTGGTGCAACATGTAGTTCTTTGTTGCTCTCAACAGATGCACTCATCCCATCTATATCAACTACACCTGTAATTGTGATAGGTGTAGCCACATCCTCAACCTGCTCACAACCATAATTTGTGGATATAAGATCATCACCAATTGCCACTGTAGAAGACTTTATTGTATCTGTAGCTAGTGAAAACTGTGCCAAACTCAAGTCCACAATACGCTCCTCCAATCGTGATTGCAACTCCTGAAGAACCAACTGGGCACTCTTCATTTAATCCATAGTCACCTCTAGCTCATAGGTGAGCTCATCGACCTCCTCCTTTCCCTTATAAGCATCATAATAGATACCATCAAGGATGAGAAGATGATTTCTATTTGCCAAAAACTGTAAATAGTTTCGTTTCATTATTCCAATGGCTTCTCGAAGTGCATGAAACTCTACCAGGGAAAGGCCACTATCACCATGCCCATCCGCCATAGGAGTACTCCAACGAAAGGTAGCTAACATCTGACAAGCAACTTCAAAATGCTCTATGGTTGTGGCAATCATGTTGTCATTAACCTTAAGTTGCCCAACCAAATGATGATGACTCTAAAACTTATAACTCCCATGCAAGTGTTCTGACCCAAAATCTACACTGTGATATGAGGTTGTATCTGCATCACTCACCTCATGATAAGCAACACCATGTGCGCAATCATAAGTGCACACATCAACAACTAAGGTATTGTTGCTACGTATCTCAAAAGATGGTTCAACTGGTAAGCTAGAAGTTGTAGATATGATAGTATCTTCACACACTTTCACTCCAAATGTAACTGCATCACCATCCAACTCACAATCCTGGGACTCATTGCCAACCAATGAATTTTCTAATTTATTTTCCAAGGTCTGATTTGCAAATCAGACTTGTTGTGGCCTAAATCTGCATCACATAATTCATTTCTAACACACAAATCTTGAGTGTCAACATTAAGGAACTCCATACATCCATCTTTCACACATGGAATGGCTGCTATCTCATGAGTAGGCTCAACATTATGACTATTGTCTTAAAAATGAGAACTGTTACTAGTGCTGACAACAACTTCTTGGGTGTTGTTGATGTCCACTTCCTCCTCAAATTTCACCTTCTTATCACTAGAAACAATTTGCTTGGCATTACGTGAACCAAATCTTCGTGCAAATAGATTGTGAGCTATCTTAGAATAGTGTTTCTTTACCGAATCAGTCTTATAGCATAGCTTTGGATGAAAGTCCATGAAAACATAGAAATATAAATCTTTCTTAACATATTGAGAGAGAGTTATAATCCCCAAACATGATAAGTATTTCATCCCTCCTATCACCCATCATATCCTGTGGTGACCAAACTGTTGTGGTTGTATATGAAACCCCAAACCTTCAAGATCGTTGGAAACGGCTCTGATACCACTATAAGAACCCCTGCAAGTTCTAACTTTGCCAAACCACTAATTTGCTATGCAAACGATATATTTGTTTTGAAATTGTGATAGAATACAAATTTCTATGACTTTCTAGTTGTATTGACAGGCAAGATAAATTATTTTCAGAAGTTCGATCTTCATAACAGCAAACACAAATACCAAATTCGTATAATTTATTGCAACCAGAAGAGTGAATAGCATACCAAGAGTCTCATGCTAGCCTGTAAATGTGTTTTTTTATTGATCGAGCTGGTGAAATTGTCAATACAGGAGTACCCAAATGGTGACAATACCTCGAATGAGGTTTATTTGCATCAACTATAATTATAAAAAACAATTATGAAAGAAATAGATATATCTGCTACAGTTTCCTCCAAGTGTGCATGCAAGGTCACCAATTTTGACAAGTTTTCCACACTGAAATGTTGATATTAACCATGTACGCTTATGAGAGCCTGAAAGAACCACTTCTTTATTTATTACTGTTGTTGATAATGATTTTCCAACCTTATTCAAACCCTAACTGCTGCTAATTTATTTATTTGACACCCTAGGTTCCTCCAAGTTGTACGACCATCCCTAGGAAGCCACGTGAGCGATGGAAAATGGGTGTGGCAGCCTTCAATGGCCTCTAAAACCTAACCAATTCGTTGTCACCAATCTGATAATGCTGCTACAGGTCTGCACTTAACAAACCTTCAAATATATGTACAAACCCTTGATATTTCGTCACCTTTTTAGCCCAAATAGAACTCCAAAATGAAGCTCTCTCAAGCAATAATATCAGCTGGTATCTCACAGCCTCCGAATTGCATAAACATTGAAGAGATTCGTTCTCCAGTGACTGAAGATGACTGAAACCCTTGTGTATTTCTACACACAACTCACAAATCCAAAAAGCACAAGTATAAAATGTCTTCAAGAATCCTTCTATTTGCTTTTTGGACCCTTTTATAGCTTCTCAAAGCTAGTCAATCCCTTCTAGAAACTTCTTAATCATTTAATATCATTTAAAATAATATTAAATGTGTGCACATGACTTTATTAAAATATTTTAATATTTAGCTTCCAGGTTATAACTAATTAATGCACTTTAAAAATCACTTAAATGAGGGTCATGGCCCCATTGCACATAATGTGAATTTTAATACCTTATATTATAATTGCACTTTATTAATAATTGCATAACTCCATAAATATTAAAATAACTATTATTTCACAGTCTCGTCTAAACCTGGAAGTCCACCATTGTGTCCACTGTGCACCCAACTGCCATACTAAAAATAGTAAGGGTCCCTCTCTAACAACTACTGACTTACTATAAATAGTAAAACCCTCATTATCTGATCAAACCAACTATGCATTGCAATCATAGTCTGTTCAGGCGTCCTATAAATAGTAACCCTAACTTTCCTGAAATGGTCACTTACTATAAAGAGTGAGCCAAACCGAGACCAACGAAGGCCAAACCTGAACATATGCTGAACTCTAACAGAGAATACACACTGATCTCTGCCAAAAGGGAACCCTCTATCCAACTGCCTTAGCCTACGAAGGCTAGTGATAGGCTATTCTAACAAACTTTGATGGTCGTGAAAATGCGGACATTACACATATGAGATCAAAATAAGGTGTATTTTTATTAAATTGAATAATTTTTCACGAGGAATTCAAATATGCAATAATATTTAGCCTTTGATGCCATTCAAGACCTATTTTTGGCCCTGCAACACAAGTCCTCACTTTGTCACATAGAGAACCAAGATCCTTTATGGATTATATGGACTCCATAAGAGAGCAAGACTGGACCCCTCAAATACAACCTTGCCTTGCACCACAATAATAGGATTAAACAAAATTTGGAAAACCTCTATCTCCAACTCTTTGTGTGATATTATAATAAAATGCTTAAACATGGAGAACTTGATCCACATTGTTTCTTTACAAGATATGATGTTAAACAATGCTTCTTTTTACAACAAGCCAACCATCTAGAAGTGCAAGAAAGCTTCGACTCCACTTTTGAAGTACAACCAATTATTCAATCCTCTTTATTCTTTTCAAGCAATAGATTAGAAACATTTTAACCCTTCTTACCGTATTCTTGAGGGTTCCTTTGAAGATACAATTTTCAACATAGAATTCTTCATGACCATTTTTATTAAAAAATTTAAATTGATCACAATGTACAGAATTCTTCTTAGTGCCTGTGCAATTTACCATAATACTCTTCAGCTTCACTCTTCATAGAAGAGCTATGGTAGACTATCTACTTCAAGATAATGAGCATGCACACAGGCTTTTATTTATAACCACTGACTTGGAAAGCAATACACACCTAGAAAGATACTAAAGGTCTCCAACATATTTCATTAAGACCTCATCTTGCACAACTCTCCCCATTTAAACACCCCTTCTATAAAATTCACTACTATATTCTTGTACAATTTGTCCATTGTTCTATTTTAGATTTTCTCATTTGATAAATTTTCCTCTTTATGACAAAAAGGATAAAATTGTTTCTAAATCAATTACTTAAAATTATTCCATGAAGTGATTGGAGCCCACTCCTAATGCCACAAGATACAAAAGACTATCAAACCAAGCGCTCTTTGTCAATATTCCCCAGGGATGCAAGCCTTGCCCAAAATGATCTTATCCCCTAGAGGGGACATTTTAGAGATGCAGGGACAAGTAGAAAATGCTCCCGCCATGTCTCCTTGTTTGTCAAAATTTAGAAAATGTCCATGTGACATAAAAAAATTACAAGCAAGTGATACGTGCAAAACCCAATCTTAGATTAGTTTGAATTTCTTGTTAAGTTTTAGTTGATTCAGCAGCAATAAGAAGGGCACCTCTCCTTAGTTGAGAGAAGAGATTATATCTTACATATTGTTGTCTATATACTTCATTTTGTAAGTAGTGTGTCTACGACCACTTACAAAATATTTAGCTAACACATTCCTCATTCTGGCACAATTCCCTCAAACTCAACTGTTTTGTAATATTTTATTTTTGTTACTGAAAATTATCTTCCCATTTAAAAAAGGCTATATTGGATTCTTATACTTAAGAAAATATGTCCATACATCAATATATTCAATAAAATCACCAATACTTATATGCACTATGTGTTTAATCCACATCAAGCCCTTAAAATTTTGAAAGCAATCCATTAAATGCTTCAAATAAATGTTTAGCCCTATTACATTGATTAACAATAAAAAATCTATCATACACACAGGTTATAAGTTCATATTCAACATCGTAAGATCAATAATAGGAGTATGACTTAGTTTACACCATATATCTTATCAAAAATCAGTGAAATGGAAAGCATACCCTTTATTTGGAAACTTTAGTGTTTCGGGAGACCAGTACTCAATAAGTCCTTTACCATCTGCAGATATCACCATGTCAAAAGCATGGTTGTACTTCATAACTTTTACTGGTCCACTATGGATCTACAAGAGAAACATATACTTAATAAAATGTATAAAACAAAAAATCACGGATGAAAGATACCTTAGATTTACAAATAGTTGCGATTCAGGACCCAAATAAAAGAACAAAGACCAAACACAATAATTATTTTACTTAGAATGTTGGAGTGAGAAACCTTATTTGAAATGATAGGTTCAATGCCACCAGCCCGTGCATCATATATCTGAACATCAGGTGAGTTTATGTCAGTGATTGCAAGTTTGGCTTTAGCATCTCCTTGCTTGAAAACCCACTCAACAGTACCAGGAACAAATGGTAAACTGATCATGACCATCATATCATAGTTGACCACGTCATAAATCTTTACAGAATGATCATTGGAAATTGTACAGCAGAGTAAGCCATCTGCACTAACCTGCATAAAGAATTACATTCTTGCTGACAGTTGCTTAAACTTGTAAAAAGTCTACAACATATGGCATTTCCTAAACCAAAACAAAAATTTTGGGCAAACTGTGCCTCAGAAAATATGACATTATATTTTTGCAAAAGTAAAAAAGACTATTCTTGCAAAATCAAATTTCAAAAAATCACATACACATAAAATAAAAGATGTGTGGCCAAATTTTCCCATACAATCTATTGAACTTGTAGGAAATTTTCCGTATCATATCACATTTCAAGCTTAATCTTATCATTTCCTCAATTATGAGCCATGTTTCAAGCTTCACCATGGTTGTCTGTGTTGCTTTTGTTCTCTCATCTATATCTTTACAGGACCACTGAAAAGACTCGAGAGCTTTCAAATGGATTCACCAGTGTAAAGAACAGATTTCAATCAATGAAGAAGCAATGGAAAATAAATCACCGATGCATGAAAATATGTTCTCAAAATGAGTGGAGAATGTCAATGAGATGTTCAAGTGAAAATTTCAAGCCAGTTAACTGGAGCATGACAGAATGAAATGATAAAAAGTGAAGTCAAAAATTTTGCAAGTCCATGCATTGGCATGCACCATTGTTCACAATGAAGAATTTCCAGTCAGCATGCATGGGCATGCACTGTTTAAGGTAGAAATAAGTTTTAGTGTAAGTTAAAGATACAACATGTACAGGCACGCGGCATAGAGCAGGAAAACAAATCTTGTTAAAATAAAAAAATTTGGAGTCGTATATAATGCACATGCCACAGAAACAATAAACAGATTTTTCCAGAAAGGAAAATTACAAGCCTACAAAGGAGTGCATGCCATTGGAAGGGAAACTCAAAGTTTCAAAACCAAAATTTAGGTCTTCACAAGGGGATGCACATTAATGAAGAATGACATAATTTTGCTTAACAAAAGTGCCACTATACAAAAAGGCGTATGCTTTTGTTAAAAGAAGCAGATTTTCTAAAAACAAAAATATCCAGAGCAAAATAGAGGAACACCTGTATTCAAGGCATACATATTTTTCCAAAAGCTGGATGCTACACCATTGACTGGCATGCTCCACTACTAGAGATAATCATTTTGAGTTTTGAAAGTGCAACCACTGTTATATATAAGTACATACTCATAGGAGGAGTGGTACATTTTTTAATCTATGATCAAGCACTCATTATCTAAGAAAAACACAGATTTTGATCTAGGAGGATGCTGAAGATAGCTTCATCTTTGTTATTTACATCTTTCAAAGGATAACTGTGCTTAAATTTGGCAGTGAGTTTCAGGTTGAAGGTTTCATCATGACAAGATCAGCAACCTTATCAATCTCAGCAGGGTTTACCACCTCCAAAGAAACAACTCAGATTTCTATGCTATGGCTGCTGAAATGCCTAGAGATTGAGGATAATTTAAGGGATTTTCATGACAAGTTGCAACACCTTGAGTTTGGAGGGATGCTTTCAGTCATTATCTTCATCCAAACATTTGATTGTTTGATCTATCCAAAGCTGTCTAGGGTTTTGGTTATTCTTAAGTCATCATTTCAGTAAGTTTACAAACAGATATCAGAGTCTTCAGCATATTTCAGTCATTGCAAGAACAAACAATGATAATCATAATTTCCTCCACTCTTCAAAAGTGTTCCAAGGTCAGTGGTTTGATTTCATCGAAGGAAGATCATCGGGGAGGTTTGGCTTCACAAAATTTGCAGAGATGACACGGAATAGATGTTAGGATTTCAGAGTATACTTGTGGTTTCCAGCCAGGGTTCAATGTAAGATCGGCAGAAGGAAGGGTGTGACTTTATCAAGGACACCAAGATTGAATTGTCAATTTCAAAATTCTTACAAGAGATCTGCCATGGTCAAACTCAAAACAGAAGAACTTCATTAGAATCATCATCAAGAGCCAACTGTCAAGATTGGCTATTCTTAGCCCATGATGTATTCAACCGTCATTGTCTTTAATGAGATAATCATATTCTAAGAAGTATATTTTTAGAATGGATATTACCATCTGTAGATCGGTTGATTTTAAATAAACTTCTAGAAGATCTATCCTTAGTTGATAGTTATCCTTATCAGAAAATTTCTTCAAAGATTTCCTAATTTAGGGTTTAGTATTTGTGGAAAACATGGTATATTAGGCTTGCTTTGTGTGCAAACAAATTATTATTAGTATAGAAGGTTAGATAGCTTTTTATTTGTTTTTCATGAGTTGTTTTGTAAACCTTATTACAAAGGCCATTTGCACGTAGATTTTCACTACCTTGAAATTTTATAAGAAATCCAATTTCATTAAATATCCTTCTGGAGCATAGTATATTATTTGTATTCTGGAGCAAGACAAGTAATCTAAAAAGGGAATCTATTTTTAGGTTAACATGTTGGTTATTTCAGTTACTTGGATTAACCTATTTGATAAATGCTTAAGATTGTGTTCTCTTTTTGATATTATATAAGTAATGGTTTTTCCTCATCTGTAAAGATCATTTTGGGTCTTAAATGAACAGAAGTGTTGTTTGAATTTAATCCTTATATTTTGAACCAAAGAATGTCCCATGGTTTTGATTTCATGTATGCTTTTTGCCTACATATGGTCCTCAAGCAAGTAGAACCAGTCTTAGTCACAGCAATTAATGGTTTCCTGCTCATAGTCCTCCCAACAAAAAAAGGGGTTGAGCTAGCTCCACCTAAAATTGTTGTGTTTTCATGTTTGATAAACTGATTGACTTCTGAAGAAAAAACCTTGTTATAATGTAATTTTCGATGAAGGAACCAGAATTATTTGCTTTGCTAGAGCAATTTTCGTTCACCTAGAGACCACGATGTTGAGCCTACAATTTCAAAAATATTGTTGCCTTTGTTTTATTGTTTTTACAAACTTGTGCTTTGCGGCAATGATTGGTTTCCATATGCATGTAACCTCTTGTGGTGACATACACAATAGCATTGCCCCTAGTATGCTACAATGTTTGCCAAATAGAGCATCCAGTTGTATCTTGACCACATGCATTTTTACAAGCAATGTAACAAATGGCATGCAAAAGAAAATTGCAACATTAAAAAATCTAAGAAAGTGAAATGAGCTAAAAAACTCAGTTCAAAATAGTTGTAGAAATGCAAAACCTAAGTGAAAGGATGGATGAGATTAAACGAAATCAAGAATCCAAGGCTCAGCTTGAAGAAGAATATGAGCTAAGAGATTGTTTGGAGTGGAAAAATGAGGCTATGCTTATGGAATGAGAATGTCTCATAGAAGAGAAATGAATATGTGCTAGCAAAAAAACAAAGGCAGAAGCAAGCCTTGGATGAGACTATTAGAATAGTATTTACATATTTATTTAATTAATGGTCAATAATGTCATATTAAGTCTAGTTAGATAGTCTCTAAATGTTTCTTTAGGAAAACATCATCAATGTGATTGCCTCTAAATGTGTATTTCATTCTTTGAATAAAATTAAGCAATTACAATTGTGCAACATGGTATCAAAGCGGGAGAAAACCTCTTTGAAAAATTATATAATTCTAAAACAATTCTCATCAAAATATTTTAGTGAAGATATTTCAAAAGTTTGCCTACAAATTATAAGGGTTTTCCAATTCGTCATTTTTCTATATGTTCGAGCGGCCTCCTTCTGGTTTTATCACATGAGTTGTTTTCTGTTCGAATTGCGTTTTTTAGGGTTGCTCGACCTCAAACATTTGCTTGCAGTGCATTCTTTTCAGCCCTTGCAAAGATCTGTGACCAGCATTACAAAATCTAATCGACCCACGACCATTTCTATGTGTCATTTTGAGTTCTTCAACCCACATTTTAGATGTGATTTTCATCAAATTTTCTTGCTTATCGATCTACACGGGTTTTATTTTCTCGCCTCTTTGTCGTGGTAGCTTTTGTCATGCTTGAAAGTTTCTCTGTGAATATCACAGCGACGTTTTTGCATTCGTATTTGCTTTGTATTTTTTTCCAGGGTGTTAAATCCACGGAAGCTCTCTAGTTTTGTACACATCATCCTTGTTCAACAGCAATACACCTAATTTCTTACCACGAATCAATGTCTACTTTTTTCTTCACAACAAGTTTATTTCATTTGCGGCCTAGGGTTTGTTTTATGAGTTTTCATAAACCTTTGTGTTTTTTAGGTGTGTTTTTTCTCAGTGGCTAGGGTTATGAGTTTTTAGAAACCTCTGTGTTTTTTAGGTGTGTTTTTTCTCAGTGGCTAGGGTTTCTAAAACTGACGACTTCAGATCTTCTTCACACATTCTGCCTTAGGGTTTGACACAGTTTCTGTGCTGCAAACTGCAATCTAGGGTTTCAACAGTTTTCTATTTAGAAAATTTTCTAGGTTTGCAGTGCATTGGGATTCATGTCTTGGGTTTCGTGCAATCAAAGTTAAGCCTCTTCAACTTTTCTCATTTTTTGGGCCTCGAAAAGCATAAAAGATGGCTCCTATGACCAATATATTGTTGGAAGGTAATCACAAGTTCAATGGCCAAGACTACAACACTTGGAAGCAGTGGACGATGATAATTTTTAAGCAGTGTTCCATGACTCGCCGCAAGTCATGCGGCTACCCCGAGTCGGCAAGCCAAGCCTTGCTCGGCGGGCCAAAATGACCTTGACCCGTGACTTAGAGGGCCAAACCATCTGACTTGCATGACTTGCCGAGTAAGCGGGTCAATGGCTAACTCGCCAAATCCGTGGTCCATGACCAGACTGCACGGCAGCCAACTTGGCATTGAAAAAAAAAAAAAAAAAAAAAGTTTTTCAACTTTTTTTTTACATATCTTTTCCCTATTACCTTAAAAGGTGTCTTATTTTCTTGTTATGAGAAGAAGAGAGGAAAAGTGAGGGATAGGAAGAAAAACAACAGGCCATAGTTTTGAAACCAGTCAGGAAGAAGAGTAAAAAGCTTCCATAAATCACACTGGGGCAGTGGTATACTTGCATTGAGAGCATCAAGGAGTCCATAGCAGTTGTTCCAAGACTTCTCAACTCATTTGAAAGAGGTAAGAATTAAATTTTGTAGATTTGGTTGGTTTTTTTGTATGTTTATGGATTTTTCATTTTGTTGTTAAATTTTTTAAGTTTAACTTTCCAAATCTTGAATGTTTTCTATTAAAATATAAATTGCATACTTCAATGAGAGAAGCAGAACAATAGCAAACCCTCAATTTTTTTAGAAAAAATTGTAAACATGTATGAGGACCTTGAGTGGGTTGACCAGGCAGACAGAGAGGCTGAAGTTGTGGCTATGGCAGAGGAGGATCGAGCACAATCAGGCACAGCTAATGTTGATGGCTAACTCGCCAAATCCGTGGTCCATGACCAGACCGCGCGGCAGCCAACTTGGCATTGAAAAAAATTATAAAAAAAAAAAGTTTTTCAACTTTTTTTTTTACATATCTTTTCCCTATTACCTTAAAAGGTGTCTTATTTTCTTGTTATGAGAAGAAGAGAGGAAAAGTGAGGGATAGGAAGAAAAACAATAGGCCATAGTTTTGAAACTAGTCAGGAAGAAGAGCTAAAAAGCTTCCATAAATCACACTGGGGCAGTGGTATACTTGCATTGAGAGCATCAAGGAGTCCATAGCAGCTGTTCCAAGACTTCTCAACTCATTTGAAAGAGGTAAGAATTAAATTTTGTAGATTTGGTTGGTTTTTTTGTATGTTTATGGATTTTTCATTTTGTTGTTAAATTTTTTAACTTTCCAAATCTTGAATGTTTTCTATTAAAATATAAATTGCATACTTCAATGAGAGAAGTAGAACAATAGCAAACCCTCAATTTTTTTAGAAAAAATTGTAAACATGTATGAGGACCTTCAGTGGGTTGACCAGGCAAACAAAGAGGTTGAAGTTGTGGCTATGGCAGAGGAGGATCGAGCACAATCAGGCACAGCTGATGTTGATCACAGTGGCACCTCACAAGCAGAGACTATGGCTGCTCAGTCATCCAGAAACTACCTTAGATGCCTTTGTAGGAGGCAGGCAGGCTACTATGAGGCTGAGGTTGAGCTAGGGCCAGAGCCAAAAACTTGTTTTTGTTTACACATGTTTGGGAACATTTGATGTCATGGATTTTATATACATTTGACGATATTTACAATTCTATATCTCTATGTTTTCTATTTCCTTCACCTACAATTTACGTTTGTACTTACGTGATGGAAGTATGTTTATGTATGTGATCAAATTAGCTTCAATTTGATGATGTTATAGTGTCTTTAAGCTTTATCCAATAAAGGTTGAATGAAAAAAGCTTTAAATCGTTAAAAAACTCTTAATTTCAAGGGTTTTCTCACTTTGTCGATTTGTTGCCGAGTCACGAGTAGAGTAGGCCTTGCCGAGTCCGAGCCGAGTCTGAGCCGAGGAACTCTGTTTTTGAGTATCGATGCCTTGACCAAATTATTCTAGGCAAGTCTACTCGCCCTACAGCGCCAAGTCTGGATTAGGGAAAATTTGATGAGCAGAACCGAGAAGTTGTGATGCTAATTAAATTGTCAGTGATCAATGATCAGCTGCCTCAAGTACCTTTGGGCAAAACAACTGCTGAAGTATGAGAATATTTGAAAGGCCTACATGAAACGTCCAACAAGAGCCATGCGTTTTTTTCTAAAGAGCATGCTTTTCTCAATCATGATTGATGAGAGGATGTCCCTGAAGGAGCATCTCACAAAAATCAAGAACATTTGTAATTAGTTAGAGGCAATTGGTAGGACAATGGAAGAAGAAGACATGGTCATAATCACTCTAAAAAGTCTACCAAAGTCTTATGAGCACTTTATTGAAACACTCAACATTACCTCAACTAATGTTGACTTGAAGTTTCCAGATCTTCACCACAAACTTCTGTAGCAGGATCGATGGAGACAGTTGTTCGATAGCATTCGTCTCATATTCAGTCGAGATGTTGTCTTTGATGAAGTAAAAGGGCCTTTTCAACTCTCCTCTCCTTTTTTGAGTCCTGAGAATCCGCCTTTGCAGGCTACGGATTTGGGCGTTAGTCTTCCATTAGGTCCACCTGATGGGAGGGATTCAAATATCTGACTTTGAAATTGTGGAATTTCCCACACATGATATTGCACTACTCAACTTTCCTCAAGAACCGGTTGATCTACATCCTGATGAACATGTTCCAGCCAATCTAGGTCTAGTTGTTCCCACTAAATCAAGTGTCGGTACTTCTACTCTCCGGCCAAAATGGTGGACCAAGGCCATAGGTGATCTTCATGATGATGAGCTCATTGAGGGTAGATCGTCTAGAAACAAGAGCGAAAAACATAATACAACAAGCTTTTCTCTTATGGCCAATATTCACAATGTTTATGAGCCTTGATCCTATTTAAAGGCTAAAGGTATACCTAAGTGGGAACAAGCTATGGAAGCTTAGCACCGCAGTCTTCTGAAGATCAACACTTGGGTCCTTTCTGATCTTCCATCTAGGAAGAAGCCCATTGGCTGCAAATGGGTGTATTGAGTTAAGTACAAAGCTGATGTAACTCTTGATAAATACAAGGCTTGGCTAGTTGCTAAAGGGTTCTCACAAAGAGAGGGCATTGATTATGAGGAGACTTTTGCTCCCACAACGAAAATGAGTACCATTCGGCTTGTCCTCGCTGTTTCAACCTAGCTTGGATAGAAAGCCCATCAAATGGACGTCAAGAGTGCATTCCTCAATGGCGACTCGCAAGAAGAAGTCTATATGATGCAGCCTCCTGGATTCAAGGTTGCTAGTAAAGAAAACTAGGTATGCAAATTGGTGAAAGCACTCTATAGCCTAAAACAAGCTCCTCGGGCTTGGTACTTAAAGATTGATAAGTACCTTAGTAATCAAGGCTTTCAGAGGAGTCCTTCTGACTCCAATCTATATGTCAAAACTACCGGTGGTGATATACTTCTACTTGTTATCTATGTTGATGTCCTGCTAATTACTGGTAGTTCAGCACTTTTGATTGAGCAGATCAAACAAAGTTTGTGCAAGTCCTTTGACATGACCAAATCAGATTCACCTCTAGTGGATGAATCCATGTTTAGGCAACTAGTGGGCAGTCTCATTTATCTCACTACCACTAGACCTGACCTTAGTTTTGTCGTGAGTTATATCTCTCACTTCATGGCAACCCCTAGAGATAAACATTGAAATGCAACGAAGCATGTGCTGCGATATGTGAAGGGCACTTCCGATTTTGGGATTCTATACGGCAAAAGCAATGATCCTAGACTTATTGGTTTCATAGACTCCGATTGGGTAGTTTCTATTGATGATAGGAAGTCTACATCTAGGTATATCTTCAATCTAGGCACATGTGCAGTCACATTGACTAGCAAGAAACAACATGCTATAGTCTTTCCTCAACCAAGCTAAATATCAGGGAACTATTAAAGCAGCTTGTGAGGTAGTTTGGCTCCGAAGAATGCTTTCTGATATGCATTTGCCTCAAGCAGGTCTTTCACTTCTCTTTTGTGACAATCAAAGGGTGCTCAAACATGCCAAAAATCATGCCTTCCATGAGCAAACCAAACATGTTGAGCTAATCTGTCATTACATCTGCAAGCTTGTAGAAGACGGATTAGTACAGTTGCAGTATCTTCCAACTGAGTATCAGACTGCAGACATTCTCACCAAGTCTTTGAGCCCAGACAAGTTTGTAGAATTTAGGGGGTAACTTGGTGTAGTTGACAGAATGACCATTAAGGGAGGGTATTAGGATAATGTTTACATATTTATT
Source organism: Thuja plicata (assembly GCA_018584345.1). Lineage (NCBI taxonomy): Eukaryota > Viridiplantae > Streptophyta > Pinopsida > Cupressales > Cupressaceae > Thuja > Thuja plicata. The sequence continues at coordinate 156,498 of MU228414.1, read as the reverse complement.
TAATTAATGGTCAATAATGTAATATTAAGTCTAGTTGGATAGTTTCTAAATTAGCCTTTAGTTGTCGATTGTTTCTTTAGGAAAAATTGTTAATGTAATTGCCTATATATGTACATTTCATTCTTGGAATAAAATTAAGTAGTTACTGTTGGTGTTTAAAAACGTTTATGCTATGAAAGCTACCAATATACCTTGAGATTGATTTTAAGAGTGGTTAGCTCCAAGTATGGGAAGATCTTCAAGGTAACTGGACCAACTATAGGGACAAGACTGCCCTCTGCACTTCTAGCTCTACAAAACCAAGGCGGGTACACCTAATCCAGATAGATATTCAACTCTTCACAACTCTTTACAACTCTGGATTCTAACAACAGATAATGGTAAGAAAGTATTAATTGGTAACCACTCATTCATTGACTCTTCACTACCATGTAGGACAACAACCAAGAACCACAAAACTCAAAGGAACTGAGATGGTTTTGATGTTTAGAAGGGATAGAATATAGCCAAATCCAACTAGACATATACCAATGTAGAATATACTAGTTCCTGATCAGTGCTTTATCCATTGGGCAACAGAGTCTACTATAGATGCATAACACAAGGAACTAACTATTGTCAAAGATTCAAAGCCATAAATACAGATAATGCAGACCAAACACTTCTTATAGGATCCTTATGTAGACAAACCAAATGAACTTATGTCATATCCAAAGCATTATTTGATTTAATCTTAGATCAAAACTAAGGACTAATGACATATACACAGACAAACACAATGCAATGAATCAGAAAATTCACAATTCAAGAGATAAGCACCAAGGAGAGACTTGAATCTGGAATATTGTATTAAGAATAAGGAATCATGTTCCTGTTTCAATCTGTTTCAAAACATACACCTATTCAACATATACAAAAGACAGGACACTTCTATTCTATCTAGATACAATCTAAACAATTTGCTATACTCTCACTGGAAAAAGTATGAAACTTAATGCTTTTGTTACTTCCCCAAGTTTCCAGCCCCTCTAAATGATCTTGGAAATCCTTTTATAGATAAAGGACTGCAACAAGCTTCGGATCATTTAGGGTTACGGATAAACAACTTAAATTATTACATGAACGAAGAAATTAAATCATTTCAATCAACCAAGCAACTCTATCATCAGCAAATTGAAACCTCCCTTTAATTCATACTGTTGAAGAATCTAATCTGGCCGTCATCCATCTTGCGAAGCTGAAGAACAAAACTCTGCAGAAGGAACAATGAATGGAATGTCTTGTTTGCATTAATTACTCAGGAAGACGTGGCCCTTTAGAACTGCACATACCAACTAACCCTTCTTGAAAAGCTCAACACCTAAAGAACATAATCTGATCTTTACTTATACAACTTTGGAAAAGACCATTAATGGCGAAGAACAGAAAAGGACAGAACAAGTGTTTTAAACTAATTAACAAACTAATCAAAAACCCTAAGGAAATATTCTCCGCGTAAATGCATTCAAAACTGCCCAACATTCCTTCACACAACGTCCTACAACTATGCAAACACGACCCAGAAGATCAGATTTACCAATTTATTGCTCTGCAACAAACGACATAGTCCACCGCCATGAAAACCCTGATGGAAACATTTAAATATTTGAAAATTCATTCCAACGGCTACACCTAGCGCGGAAAACATCATCAACGGTAGAGATTAAAACTTCATATCAACTTTAAAACATAGCCGTAGATCTCCTTTTAAGTTATCCGCGAGCCACGATCAAATTTGGACACGCGTCGCTCTATCGCGAAGCCTTGATGAATATCTATCGAGCATCTCATGTTCAAGGGAAAGTGCTGGCCGTCTGATGAAAACCAACTAAACCACGTGTTAACCTCACCTTTGGCTTCGAAATCGCAGGTCCCAAAAACCAAGTTGGACACGTGTCGATCAGTAGCAAAGCCTTAATGACTAAAAAGAGATCATCTTTTCTTCATGGGATAGCGCCAGCCACACGATCAAAAAAAATCTGATCGTCCTTTACCTTTGTCTTTGCTCCGGCCACTTTCCACGTGTCCGCCCGTCGTGAACCCGCAATGGATAACCGCCATGCACGTTCTGATCAAGGAAAAATGCCAACCGTGAGATGAGATTAGATATGTCCGTCCTTTATCACTTTGACTCTGACACACGATCAAATCGGGACACGCGTCGCTCAGGCGTGAACCCGTGATTACTATTATCGGTGCAGCTTTTGATCAAGGAAACACAACCACCGTATGATTAACAAGATCTGGCAATGCTTTAAATTTCCTTAAGCCCGACCACTTTCCACGTGGCGCTCGGTCGCGTTTCCACGAAGGTTTAACTGTCATGAATCTGTTGTTTGCGGAATAACGCCCGCAGTTGGATCAAATGAAATCTGACGAATCTCAATCATCACCGCTAGCTTTTGAAGATGCTGACCTCATGAATTGAAGATGGACAGGTGTCGCATAGGCGCCAAGCCTCGATGATTAAATTGAGCACATCTTGCATTTGAGGGATAGCGACAACTGTTGGATTGAGATAAACCTGCTCGACAAATGGAAAAAGGAATAATTCACCGCGGGGACATTAGGCTTAGGGAAAAATAAAACCCCGCTAGAACTTAGGGAAAAATAAAAATGTGGCCCTGCTTGACGACAGCTTAAAGGACATGAGGCTTAAGTGATTTAAGTGGTTCAAAAAGGTAACGACGTTTTATAATGTGCCAAAGGGTTAGGGTTTTTTGTCAAGGAAACAAAACCTTAAGGACCAGAGACCTAAAGCATAAAGAACCAAGCCTAAAACACTTGCAAAAACCTTGGAACCATAAAAATTTTGACAGTGCTAACAGTTACCATTCTGAAATAGAGACAAAATGATAGAATGCGTATGAGATACACCTCTAGCAGCAAAGACGCGAAAAAGAAATGGTAAAAATGTTGTTCTACATTTGATAATTGTGCTTTCAATCATTTGCACCTCACATAGAAGGATTTACCACTGCTCATTATATGCTTCCTGAACCATGTAGGAAGAGGTACCCAATTTTGATACAGAAATCTTTGGTGAACTTGTAACCACATCATCTGTTAGTATAAGATTTGGCTACGGAGATAGCCACCCAAAATCTAGAGGCCTGATGGAAAGCACAATAACAATAGCAAATCACTATGACAAGAATGAACTGTATTCTCACCAAGAACATAATAGAATAGAATTGATTGAATTAATTGAATTGATATTACAAAGGCGGCCCCTTGATTAAATAGGCCAAAGTGAGGCATAGGAAGGCATAAGATTATAACAAGTGTCTTAATCTTATGACATAATACATAAAGTGATAACTTATCACCCACCTAAGGTGGAAAACTGAAAGTGTCAAATGTCCACTAAAGATGGATCACCCTCCAAGGTGGAAAGGTTATTGTGCAACACGTCCACTAAAGGTGGATCACCCTCTAAAGGTGGAAAGGTGATGAAGTGATAAATCCACCAAAGGTGGAAGTCCCACTTAAGGTGGAAAAATGATAACACCACTGAAAGTGGGAATGTTCCTATGTGGTCCCTAAGTAAACTTAAGTAACGTGTGTTTCGGGCCTAAGAGAAATTACATACTAGGTACAACACTTAAACACACCAACATTTAGTGCTGGAGAATATTCCTCTCTACTGTATGCAATAAGTGATAGTGGTAGGTTGCAACCCCCTCCCAAGGAGTTTTTCTTGCCTTACATTTTTATAGAGACATTCACAAAAGTGATTGCTGCAAATGAAGAATGCATCCATATGGAAACATCTTTGCAGCTGGTGATTCAGTTCTCTTCTTGCATTGTGACAATAAAGTGCTTTACCTATGGGCTTCTCCAAATTCTATCAGCATAGATTTGAAGCTTATGTCACTTTAATCCCAAGGCATTTTCAGATGGTGAAGTTTAAACAACCATAATCCATTCATGAAGTAAACAAAAGTTAAAACCAAATAACAATAAAGATGACATATGCATCTATAGTTTCAAAATAACTCACAATCTTATAATTATAAAGACAGTATGCATCTATAGTTACTGCAGTAATTATAACACATTTCCGAGGTTAACCAAAACTTACAGCTAAGCCTTCAATAGGACCAAGATGAGACCGAAAATGCTTCACAAATTCTATGCCTGAAGGCTTCTTTTTCCAAAATTTTAGGTGACCTGCAATAGCAAAAAAATAATATTTTACTTTCTAAACACACACAACTAACAGATGCATGAATCAACATTCTTATTGAGACAAGACACTATGAAGATTAAAGGATCTGAGGAATCCAATAACATTGCCATCAACTGCAAAACAAAAGTTTCTTGTCTAAATTGCAGTAGCTCAAACCAAAGAAATTTTAATTTTTAAACATTAAAGTAAGAATGTATACAACTGTGTAATGTCCCCTTTCTGAAATATGATTTAATAATAAAAAATTGAAATATAAAAATAAATAATAGATAAATAAAAAATATAATATAATTACAAGTTAGTTAAGTTAATGAAAGGTCAAGAGATACATAATGAAGAGTTGTGACTCCCTCAACATAATTGGAGTTTTAAAAAAATCCCCATTGCAACCACTCTACAACTTCCCGCCTGCTGGATTTTGTAATTCATGCTGGCTTCGACATCTTCTCCGTCAGGGGATCCTGGGGGCCCGGCAACTCTCTATCCGAATATGTTCCTAGTGTTGTCGCACAGGGATGACAAGGTGTACACTGTCAACAATACAGGCTCCGGTTCGTTTGTTGTTTCAGTTTTAGAACTCAACTCGCGGATTTTGGCGGGTGGTGATACTCTCCTTTCTAGCCCAGAGAAAGTGGGGGTGGACAAGGAATGCTAGCTGGGCTGGAAGAACGCAGTGTTGGGAAAAGAGACTCTCTCCTCCTCCGATGTCCCCGAATGTTCTGAGGGAGAATTTGGACCAGAGATTTTTGTCCCTGACAGGGTGGTTTAAAGCATATCTGCTTCGCTCCAACTTTGTCTGGTGGGGAGATTCATGGCTTTCAGGCCCACGATTGATATGGTGAGAAGGTGGTGCGCTTCCAGATGGAGAATTAAAGGGAACCTTTGTGTCTCGGTCATGCCTGGGGGTCTGTTCCTTTTTAAGTTTAACGCTACTGAGGACTTCACCCATGTAACTACTAGAAACTGGTGCTATGGGAAACATTGTTTGTTGCTGGCCAAATGGAAGCCGGGGTTCGACCCGGATGTGGAGCTTCAGAAAGTTGTGCCGATGTGGGTCCATCTACCAGGGCTCCCCCTGGAATTCCGGGACGAGAAAGTGCTCCAGTGGATTCGGAACTCGTTTTGCCAATATGTGTCAGCGGACTCTGTAACTGCACAAAAGTCGAAGCTGGTGTTTGCGAGATTCTGTGTGAATGTAACAATGAATAAACCCCTCCCCAACTTTGTGGTGCTGAAATCCAAATGGGATAAGTGGAATCAGGCCATTGTCTATGAGAATGCTACCCTCCACTGCCAAAGGTGTGATAAGCATGATCATGTTGTGGCAAACTGTAAGGTTCCCCCCCGGAAGGACATTGGGAGATTAGAGGACCTTCCCCCCCAGCTCAGAACGACTATGTTCTTGATGTGGGACTTTAGGTTGGGGAGGTGGTGGAGAAGGAGGGGGATATTCTTAAAACGCCTGAGAAGATAGGTTGTGATAAAGACAAGATGGTAGAACAGGAGATGATCTTGGAGGAAGGAGAATTTTTACAGTACAAAGTCCTGGAGGATATCACTAACTCCAACAAGAAAAGCCCAGGAAAAGAGACTAAAAGGGGAGAGGACAGTGAGAAGAGTAAGTTGTCTAAGACTTGCATCCTGAAGGAGGAGGGAGACTCTAGGGAGGATGGAAGTTTGGGTGACTGGGGGGACGTGGTGGCCTTGTGGGGAAACAGTTCTACTATTTTTTCCCCTTTGCATACAGGCACTAAGAAGGATAAGATGAAGACGATGTCTGCCCATTCTTCTCCTTTGGAAAGTCTACTTGACTAGTCGGAACCAAAGAGGAAAACTAGAGGTGGGAAGAAGGCGGATGTGGATAATGAAGCCAAAGTTGGAAGGCCAACGGCGAGGCTGTTGAGAACAAAGGTGGCAGCAAGGGGAATTGCAAGTGGGAGGCAATTAATCTTAGAGGATTCCCAGAAGAGTAGAAAATGAAGTTCCTCTCTTGGAACTTGAGGGGCATGAATAGCCCCAAGAAATAGTATGCTTTAAATAAGTATATTATGGAGTTTAAATTTGACGTGGTTTTAGTCCAGGAGGTTAAGATGTCGTTTCAAACTTTCGCGCTTCTTGTTGATTAAATTTGGCCTGGAGCAGCCTTTCTTTATAGTGAAGCTGATGGGGCCTCTGGTGGTGTGGATACTCTCTGGAACCCGAGTAAAATGTCTGGCAACGTTGTGGCTTTCTCTCATTACTATCTTGTGGTTTTGTTTACTTGGAACCATGTTTCCTGGTACATGTATAATATTTACGCTCCCAATGTTATAAGTGACCAGAGTAGGATCTGGGGAGAAATTTCCAACCTCATGTTAGCTGACCCGAGGTACCCCATTATGTGTGCGGGGGATTTCAATACCCCCCTTTTTCCCTTGGAGAAGATGGGTGGCACTCAGGATTATTCTGAAAGTATGCAAGACTTGGCAGATTTTATGAGAAAAAATGACTTGATTGATATTGATATGCATGGGCTGACTTTCACCTGGTCCAACAACACAAAAAGGAAAGCAGATGATTCAAGTTAGACTAGATAGATGGATGATCTCAGGATGTTGGGATATTGCTCCAATGGTGGGCCTCTCTCACCACCCCACGACAGTGTCTAATCATTCCCCCCTTGTCCTTAATTGGGAAGAGAAGATTAGGAGTGGGCCCCGCCCATTCCGTTATGAAATAATGTGGCACTCCCACCCAGAGTTTAAAGAATGTATCAGACGATGGTGGAATATTCCTATAAGGGGGACGGCCATGTTTAGAATTTCTAAAAAATTACAAATGATCAGGAAGGAGGCCCAATGGTGGAGTAAGACAACGTTTGGCGACATTTTTCAGAGCAAAAAAGAGATAGAGGAAAAACTTAAACACTTCCAATCGGGGATGGCTGAGGGCGATTCCTACTGGAGTGATCATTGTGAAGAAGCATGGCGAAAGAAATGGAAAGAGAATCTAAAGAGGGAAGAAATTTACTAGAAGCAAAGGTCTTGGGTCCAATGGCTCAAGGAAGGAGATTGGAATTCGGCCTTCTTCCACAGATCTGCCTCAATACATAAAAGGAGAAATACTATCAAATCCATAAGGAATGGTGGAGATAAGTTGTTAACACAAGAGGATGAAATAGGCAAGTATGTCGCGGATTTCTTTCAGGAAACTTACAGATGCCCGGTTTAGGGAGATTCTGTAGACTTAACCAATAGGCTCCTGGAGGCTATTCCGCCTCTCATTAGTGAGGAGGAAAATGACGAGTTGTTACGTCAAGTTTCGGAGAACATTAAAAATGTTGTGTTTTCCATGGGGGCCTATAAGTCTCCTAGCCCGGATGGCTTTCCACCGGCCTTCTTCCAACATTTCTGCGAGATTATCAAGTATGACTTGATCCACGCAGTCCGTGATTTTGTTAGAACTGGAAACATCTTGAAGAAACTTAATAATACTCATTGTGTTGGTTCCTAAGATTCAGGATCCGATGAGTCTGGGAGACTTCCGCACCATTAGCCTGTGTAACACTGTTTACAAGATCCTCTCCAAAATCCTTGCCAATAAAATAAAACCCCTACTAAGTAAAATCATTAATCCTAACCTAAAAGGGTTTTGTTCCGGGCCGACAAACTCTGTATGCGGTGATTACCTCACAAGAAATTATTCATTCTATGGAAAAAAGAAATAATTCTGGGATGGCCTTGAAGTTGGATATCTCTAAGGCTTACGACAAAGTCTTTTGGGATTTCTTGTATGAGGTCCTGAGAAAATTTGGGTTCCATGAAAGATTTATAAAAGTCATAAAGGTGGCGGTGGAAACGGTTGACTATGCAGTACTGGTTAATGGCTCGCCCTGGGGTCGTTTAAGCTGGAGAGGGAGATGAGACAAGGGGACCCACTTTCACCGTACTTGTTCCTGGTGGTGGCGGAGGTGCTGGCTCGGAACCTCCTGAAGCTGAAGAGTGTTGGATCCATCGGTGGTATTAAGCCAGCCTCCACTCTACCCCCGGAGGTTATCCAACAGTTTGTGGATGACACATTTCTCTTCAAAAAATCCTATATTAGAGAAGCAAGGGAATGGAAAACTCTACTGAACAACTATGCAGTGGCTTTGGGACAACAAATCAACTACTGTAAGAAAAAAACTTATTTCTTTAATATGGAGCATAGAACGCAACAAAAGATTTTAGAATGTCTTGGTTGTATGGGGGCAGAGCTGTCGGACACTTATATAGGTCTCCCACTCATGGTTAAGGAGGTCTCGGACCAATTCTGGAACACTATCCTGGAGAAAATGCAGAAAAGATTGGCGGGATGGAAGGGGAAAGTGCTCAGTAATGTGGGGAAGCTACAACTTTTGTCGGCGGCCCTCTAAGGTATTCTTGTCTACTTCCCATCTCTATTTAAAATTACCGATAGAATGGAAGAGAATCTTGAAAGAATTCAAAGGAACTTTCTGTGGACAGGGGTGGAGGAAAAGGCTAGAATGAGCTTGGTCAGCGGGGATACGGTTTGTCAACCGAAGGTCAAAGGTGGTTTGGGAGTGAGGAAACTAAAAGATTTAAATAAGGCTTTAATAACCAAGATTGGTTGGCAGCTCTTCAGGGGATCCATTATGAAGGCTAAGTACTTCAACACCTCCCATTTCCCTTTAGGGCAGGGTTTACCGTCTGGCTCTAAGATTTGGAACTATATTACTAAGTGTAAAGCATCACTGAAAGCGGGGATGAAATGGATTTTGGGTAATGGTAATCAGATTAGTTTCTGGGAGGATTGGTGGGTTGGTGATAAACCCCTTGGTATGGACAGGTATTGTCATAGCAGAGACCGTCTTGAAACTTACTTTGGCAGTAAATTGAAGGATTATATTTCTCAGGATAGGAAATGGAAAAAGTTAACGGAAGCCTATAATGACCATGATCAGGTTCCCCATTATGTTCAAGAGATTCAGAAGTTATTGGAAGGTGTCAGAATCCCTCTCTCTAAGATTGATGACAGAGTTCTCTGGTGCCATAACAGGTCAGGGGAGCTCACGGTGAAATCGGCTTACTTAGTTAACTCTAAGACGGTGGTGAATGAGAAAATGTGGGGAAGTGTTTGGATCCCACAATTGATCCCTAAAATAACTTTTTTCTAGTGGACGGTTTTGCACAGCAAGATCCTCATGCTGGATAACCTCCAGAAGAGGGGTATTCAGTTGGTCAATCATTGTGTTATGTGTAAAAGTCAGGAAGAGACCATAAATCATCTCTTAATACATTGTCCTTATGCGGCGAATGTGTGGTCTAAAATAATGAGCAAAATGCAGCTGGAGTGGGTGTTCATGGAGAATGTCAACCAATTTATCACTAATTGGGGACATTTTTCTATACATCCACTCATTTGTTTACTCTGGAAAATGTTACCCCCGCATGTGTGTTGGAGCCTGTGGAAAGAAAAGAATAATAGGGTGTTTTGAGGGGAGCAAAGTGATGTTGAAGGGACGGTGAGAACGGTTGTCAATCTGCTGAGGGAAAACCTGGAGACTAGCCGATGGAGAGTTCCTAACTTCCCCCCTAGGGAAGGGGACTATAGATTGGCTCGAGAATGGCAGCTCTCTAATTCCTTTTTTGTTTTTGATAACACAAAGGTGCTGGCTAGAAGGAATACTCACCAGGCCCCGCCGGCGAACATGTTCTTCAAGCTCAACTTTGATGGGGCTGCTGCAGGAGGAGGTATTATTAGAGATCATCTTGGGAGGATGTATATTGCTTATGCGGTTAACCTAGGGTTGGTTACGAATAATGTGGCGGAAATTTCCGCCTTATTATGGGGTCTTAAAGTGGCCGTTACTGTGGGAATCAAGAAGTTGATCATCAAGGGTGACTCGAGTATTGTGATTGAGCTGGTCAAAGGGAACTATAAGGCTAGCTGGAGTATGTCTAATCTGCTGTAGGATATTTGGATGTTTCTCCCGAGACTAGAGGAATTCAAATTGCAGCACATTTACAAAGAAGGGAATGTTGTGGCAGATGCACTGGCGGCCACTGGATTATCTATGCACGAGATCAAGTGCTGGAGAAACTTAAAGTCGCAGACGAAGCATACCATTTTGCTTGTTGAGAAGGAAAGAAATTATATATTTGAATGATGAGGTACATGGATGATTCTAATTGGTGGAGAAAGGTGGCTTGCAGAATCACAAGGAGCAGCGAAAATTCAAATTTCAAATGTAAAAATGGAAAGAGACTTAATTATGGTAACTTGCTGATAAGATGGGTTATTATTACCATATTTGGTGAAAGTACGGGCACTTTTAAGAGCGAAGATGGCGTGGGGATTTGCACAAGATGTGTGACTTGTGAAAAGACGGCCAGGCTTGATGTGTGTTTTATTCTCAAGATCTGTAATCATATTATCTTATGGGCCTTTATTGTAATTAATACAACTCCCCATGTGATCAGTACCTTCTGTGGGTCGAATTACCAGCTTTTAATTAAGGAGATTAGAATTACAACTAATTGGAGAATGGTGGTTTGCTGCAATGGTTGTTTGAGCTGGGTTTGCAGCAACGGCTGTCTGAACTGGGTTCGGCTCTGGACTGAGTTGTGCGGTGAAAGTTTAGTTGTGATGTCTTTAGAGCCTCAGGAAGAGATGCAGCTTTCGGAGAATAGTGCTGCGATGGGTGGAGATATGGTCAGAGTGGAACCGCTTAAAACCCGTGTGTCAATATGTACCTGAAGGAAGGCAGATTTACCCATACATGGAAGCCATGGAGGGAAGCAATGAGATTATTTCAATGCAGCTTGTGGATTCCTGGGAAGACCGTAAGGTCACCATTAATGGTATAACCTTCGAAATTAACGAAGAAGTGATAGCCCAAGCCACGGGATTATCTCTGGAGGACAGAAAGTGGAAGGTCTCCAAGAGCAGGGATGATACGAGCGTCAACAGATTCTTTAAAAAAACGGAGGTTCCTGTTCGGTTCCGTGGTGGCTTAAAGCACGCTTAGTTGTCTGAACCTTGGAATGAGGTATGCTTGATTCTTATAAAGTATCTTACTCTTGAAGGTCGTTTTGGGACCTGCTACAATTATCACTTCCCTCTGTTAAATCATTTCCGTTATAATGAGGAAATCTCCATCCCATTTTTTTTGTTGCATTCGTTGGAAGCGTCGGTCATGGATGCGAGGGGGAAGAAAAAAACCAAGCAGAACTATTGCATCGTCCACCAAGGGCTCATTCTTCGGCTTTACAATTTCCATCGTGCCCTGTGTCCTAGAATTGTTCCCCTTCAAGAAATTAATGTCATCCCTGCGAATAACCCTAATGAGATTGTGGCTTCCCTGTCCCAACCTACCTCATCCTTGAAACGCCTACTCCCGCGGGGAAAAAGCCTAAGGATTCTCGCTAAGATAAAGCTGGTATGGTGGGAGAGGTTCAAATTAACATTGACTCTGCGGAAGAAGAGGAAGACAAAGACAGCAGGAGGAGATCCCACGGGATTGCTTACAACACCCGTGTCAAACAGAAGGTTGTTAGGAAAAGGTACCTTGAGGTTGATGAAGAAGAGGTGGAGTCCGAGGAGGAAGAAGGGAGGAAAAAAGGGAGAAGTGAAGAAAACAAGAAAGGGAAAAAAATAAAATTAAGGAGGACAACTACGACAAGGAGAAAGGAAAAGCTACCCCGACAAGGGAGGTAGGTGAGAGAAGTCAGGAATCCACACAAGTTTCTGCTAGTTTGAAACTGCCCACTGTGGACTTCTCGAAAAAGAAAGTGCCGAGAGAACAAAAAAATGAGTCGTCGATTACTGCTACTTCGCCTTTAGGCACGCCAGAGGAGACTACAGCTAAGAAGGATACTCTGGGGAATAATGATGGGGCCTCGGAGGATAGAAATGAGGAATTTAAGGCTGACATGATTCAAATGAAGGATGATATTCTGCGGCTTCAAGGTAAGATCCAGGACTTTGGTTCCAAAGATGATTTACAGGTGATGAAAAGTGAATTCAGGGAGTTGGGCGAGAGTTTTAATAGGGTTGCGGACTTCGCGGTCAAAGTGATGCACTCAACGGCCACAACTCTCCACCTTCTGCACCAAGAGAGCCTGAAGACCTCGGAGTCTGAGAAGGACAATGGGAAGCTATTCCAATTTCTAGCGGAGGACTGGTTGAAGCTGCTACTAAATGAAGGGGAGAAAAACCCCAAGTGAGTTTCCTTTGGTTTTTTATGTTGTTCTTAATCTTTAGCTGCTGCTAAATGGAGGGGAGAAAAACCCCAAGTGACTTTCCTTTGGTTTTTTATGTTGTTCTTAATCTTTAGCTGCTAGTGGTCGGCTGTTAGGGGCCTGTTATTTATTATGTTTTATAACTCTGTTAGCCATAAGACTGGTTATATTTGGTTTTATGCTAATGTTAGGGTTACTTGGAACAATACTATTAACTTAGCGGAGACTGTTCTTTCTGGTGTTCATAGGCTGCTTACCAATATCGTGGTGAAGTTGGGGCATGTTGTCACTCGTTTTTTGTTTTTGATTTTAAAGAAGGGTATTGGCTGAGGATGTGTTGTTGCTGGTAATGTGCTGTTAGTTCGGCACTTCTCATGCTGGCTATGTCTATTGTTATGGGTCAGCCCCCTCGTTTTGGCTGCTTTTTAATCAAAAACATAAGATATAAAAGGGAGGATGATTCAGTTAAAAGGGGATATGGAGGAAGGAAGAAAAAAGACAGCATAACTATTAAAGAAGGATTAATGGATAAAGAAAGGAATGTGAAGAAAATAAGTGACTCTATGTTGTAACTCTTTCAAAGGGTTGTAATTATGAAGCGTTGCGACTCTTCCAAAGGGTTGTTGTGACTCTTCCAAAGAGAGATAATTATGAAATGTTGTGACCATTGCAAAGGGGCAGACATGGTGAAGAGATCGGACCCTCCTCCACATTGGAATATAAAGGGGAAAATATTTCATTTGAGGAGAACATCCAAGGGAGATCAATTTGGGCAGCAAAATATTAATCTCAAAGGCAATAATAAGAAGTGGTGAGTCAATCCTTATGAAAGGTGGTGACCCTTCCACCAATAAAGTATAAAGTAGGATTCATTCCAAGCATTGAAAGGGATAAATTGTGTTGAGAATAAAAGGATAAATAATCAGTACTCAATCAGAAATCGGTACTCATTAAAGGAAGGATCAGAGTATAAGGCATGAGCAGATCATCCAACAATTAATACATTCAGCAGTCCCTTGCATCAGCAAATATAATCATCAAGGATTATCTAAATGAAGAACACACAAAATGACTAAGATCAATTCATAGAGATTGATCAACATTTAAATCCAAGAAATAAACTTCAGATCGGCAGGGCGATATTATATCAGATCGGGCATCTTCAGCATCCTTCCTTCTTACAAGAAATTGTGGTGTAATTATACCTATGTGCATGCGAATAATAGATGATGCTTAAATGAATGCACATAGTAGAATATAGTATGTGCTTGATTGTCTGCAACCCATCTCATAGGAAGGGCTTGAGGTGTAAGAGAAGGGTGGTGAGGGGCTCGTAAGAAGGCCATCCTAGTAGGACCTTTGTGGCCTAGGACAAAGAGGGCACTTACAGAAAAGTAACCCCTTAGAACCTCCGCTTGACTCCACAAGATGGCAATAGGGAATAGTTATGCATACTGTCTGAAACCCACCTTGCAAGGGAGAGGGCCTGAGGTGTAAGACCAGGGTTATGAGGGTCTCGTGAGGAGGACATCCTAGTAGGACCGTTGCGGCCTAGGACAAGAAGTCACTCACTAAGTCAAGTCCCCCCTTACAGCTCCACCTAATTCCACAAGGTGGCAACTATTTGTAGGGAGACGAAATATGAATGAGGAAAGCAAGTACAAGCCGCCAAGCAAGGGGGTTGTGGTATACGTCCCTCTTAGGCTTGGTTTAGAAATGGCTTCGAACAAGCCCATTATGTCTCTATCCCAATATGTTTGTAACCTAAGCTTCTAATATAGTTTCACTAAATGATTAGATATAGGGATGTACATGCATTGCATATGTTTTTATTCATGTTGTGTTGCAGGACCTGAATCTAGGATCGCATTATTGAAGAAAGCTTTATTTGGTGAGCCAAAACCCTAACCCTAATTTTTTGCAATTGTGATTTTACGGCGAACTCTTGGGAAAATTAGGAAGGGGACATCACAAATTCTAGCTTCGAATCAAGTTAGTAGAAGTTGCCAACAAGGCAAAACACAGAACATTGGAAATTAGAACATTGAGCATATTCAAACAATTACAAGCTAGACTTCCATCTGAGAACAACTTATCTGTAGGAAACTCATCATCAATGTCCAAGAAAGAAGTCATAAGGAAAGCAACAATCATTGCACATAGAAGAACAGTGGAGCTCTATGTAAAGAATCCATAATTTGACACTGAATATTATATATAATAGATTTCATGATGTGTGCTTGATTACAGAGGTGATAAGAATAAAGTATTTAGCATAAGACCCTTCCATTTAGAGTTGGTTATGGTACAGCTGCATACAAATCATTGGGATCAACAAACATACCAACCAAATTTCTATTCAATACTGCTATGGTAGTCAGACATGAACACGTTAGAATCATCTAAATTATAGTGTTTATCAAAGATACTATTTTGATTTCTCTGATATTGTGTTATATATGTTTGTATTTATGACTGTGTATAGCTTTTCTAGAATGTTCAAGTCCCCTTTTCCTAGCTGACCTTAACCCTCAGCACCATTAATTGAAAAGTGTTTTTTAAACTACATATATATTAAAATATAAATATAATATAAAACCAAATTTTGAAATTTCAAAATCTCAGAAGCATGGATTGAGCCAATACGCCCTATCTGAGATGCATATTTATGTCTGTTGGGTTTTGGGTTAGGATGATTTGAATTTTCTGGTAATTTCAGTTGATTCCTGAAACACCATACCTACGAGGATGTAAGCCCTGGTGGTACTCTAAGGTTGGTATGAAAACCATTGCCTACCCTTGTCAATACCTTTTACTTTTATATAGGGTAGGTCTGAATAGCAAGTGTTGATTGCCATTCATTGAATTAGGAATGGAATCAGATAGAGCTCCAGCCTGCAGGCCACCTAATTCGCCAATCAAGGGGCATTTTTTATCAGTGGGCAGTCAAGGGCGCAGATGTGCAACTATCCACCAACCATGGTGTAAAACAGCAACGAGATGTACAAGGTTTTATTTGGGACAATATTGACAAGGAGGTACAATTCTTCCATAATCCTTAGCCGAGATAACTCAAAAATAAACTTGCAACAACCAGAGCAATACACTCAGCACTGTCACCACTGCATCAGTGTCCACTCAGCACCCATCTGAAATTGCTTAACCTTAACATGCCTTTACTCAAACTTCAAATCTTAATCACGTCTGGGTGACACATAGAAAGTGCATACTCAGACCTAATTCAAAATTAGGTGATACATAAAAGGTGCTTACAATAGGTGACTTTTTGGTGAAAGGTGTAACAGGTGTGAAGTTTCAATCTCCAATTCTCTCTGTGATACATAACTTTTATATACTTTCATTCTTTGTCGGGTTGATTTTTAACCACTTTAGTTTCTGTAGTTTCTGTTTCCAATTACCTGCAATGAATGTTTTAAATGAATCAGTGAAGAACAAGTGATTAAGGTGCAGGAACACTACAGTACTATCAAAGCAAAACTTTCTATGCCTATGGGACTTTTGTAGTGCAGATTTATTCCAGGCAGTGATAGGCAAATTAGATGCCAAAGGGACAAACAAAAAAGAAAAGAAAAAAGAAGCCATGGTTTGACCAATGTAAAGAAGTAAACATTCAAGAAATCATTAGAAATGAAAACAAGGAGTTGGCCAAGGAATTCCAGTCTACAATGAGAGTCCAGAAGAAAAATAGCTTGGACTTTAAGACTATTGAATCAACAACAAAACGCTAGTAGACCTAATCAAAATTTTGCAGAAAAAGTAAATCAACTAATGATGAAGTCCCAATTAATCCTTTAATGAAGGCATTTCAAGTCATCTTTTTGCAAAGCAGGGAAGAGGATCAATTTGAAGAAGAACAGCAATTGCCACCAAGACAAAATATGAGATGGCAAGGTACCATGCAAAGCATAGTAATCTATGTCCAACAATCCACCCTGACATGTCCATGAGATGAAAACAAGGAATGGGCATAGACGAGAGAGATATCATCAGAAACAGCCTCCCAGAGATATACGACAGCAGTTAGGGAAAATCATTATACCTACTTATGATGGATCAAATAGTTGTGCAACTAGGCCATGGTTGCAGAAGTTGCATACCTACTTCTCATTAAACCCCATGTATTAAATGGAAGCAACCAAGTTCACCATCCTTCACCTAGAGGGTGTGGCTCATGAATGGTGGTACAATGGCATGGTGACTCAAGGAAATGGTCCAATCGCTACTCTAGAAGAGTTCAGCCAAAAATTGATGGAAAGCTTTGCTGGAAAAGACCCTGAGGTTTATTTCAAAAACCTAGCACAATTGATGCAAAAGGATACAATTAAGCATTATATGGCACAGTTTTAGAGGCTATCATTGATCGTTCCAAATGTGACAGAGAGGAGGCTCATAATGTTATTCATAGACGGTCTAACCAAACAACTCAACGATTTGACAAAGGCATTTGATCCAGGTTCCTTGCAAGAGGCCATAGAGCTTAAAATTTGGAGGACTCAGTGACTAAGAACAAGTTCTATTCCAAGAATGTGCCTTAAACAGCATAAGAAACCTTTTCATAAGAGTTTCCTTCAACCCAAAGACCTACCTCCAAAACCGAGTAGGTTTAAATGTCCAAGGACCAACTTCAAAGAAAGGATTATGCTTCACTTGAGAGAGCCATGTGAGGCAAGACACAGGTATTTGAAAAAGGGATAGTACACTACATAGAGATGGTTTTAGATGAGGATTCAAAGGTGGAAGAACCCAAACCTAAGGTTGTAGCTGATGAGGCAAGACAAGAGAGGCACACTTTTTAGAGTTCCCAAGTATCATAATTTTCAAGTTGAGGAGTCTCATAGGGACACAAAGTGACAATATTGATTGATAGTGGGGCTATCCACAACTTCAATGATGCAAGTTTGATAAACAAGATGGGATTGAAGACAAACAATTTTGAGGGCTTCAGCTTTATAGTGGCCGATGCGTTTACTATTTTGTGCAAAAAAAGGATTCAATATCTTGAGGTGACCCTAGGGAGATATATAATGTGGAAAGAGTTTATGTGGTTGGCGTTAGTGAAACAAATTCGGTTTTGGGTGTGCAGTGGTTGCATTCACTTGGTGAGTTCACACAAAACAATCAAACAATGGACTTGACATTCAAATATGAAGGAAAAGAGGTAATTCTTTGATTCCTATCCAATGGGGCTCCCAAGATTTTTTCGACTGCAAAAATTAGATACTTTCATAGAAACAGGTGGCTTGGGTAGTAGAGTTTGATTACAAAAACATTTTCATCCTATAATGTACCCTTTCCGAAATAAGATCTAGTAATAAATAATAATAATAAAATTAAAATATAAAAATATGAGAATCATGTTAAGGAAGATGGAGTGGATGAGAGGACGAGGGCAGGGTCTTTGGAAGGGTTTTGTTGGCAGACCAGGAATCTACAGGACATGGGCGGATCAGAACTTTCAGAGTGTAAGAACAAACAGAATTGTTCCTACCTGGTGTCCTCTAGGACGGGTGAGAATGGTAGACACTAACTCTTTAAAGGAACTGCTGACAAGGGCTTTATAAAACCCTTTCTTGGTGGCAATGACCAAAATGAGTAGAGTCAACAGAGGCCAGTTCCAAAGAATGGATAAAAGCAAATCTCAGAAAGAACAGAAACAGATTGCAGTAAAGTGGAACAAAAGCTCTAGAAACCGAACGACATTAGGGCAAAGGAAGTGCTGAAGGACACCTCAATAAAGGAAGGACCCTCAAAAGTATGCTTTGTTTCAAATAACATCCCTTATTTATGAAATGGGTAGGAGACTAGCCGGCTCTAACTCGAATAAGAAAATTGTGTGAGGAATCCTAGCCATTTAAAGTGGAACTTAAAACCATACCTAATGCCTTTTATCTGCTAATTCATGAAACGGCATAAGCGAAGCAATGGATTCTGAACAATGGGTCGTACAAGATGGGTGGAATAGGAGTCTATATTAGAAACTAAGAGCCATACTTTAACCCTGTGAAGGTTGCAATTGAGGAGGTACCATTTTGATCCACCTTTATAATCTCCCCTTTGAGTATTCAGATCTGAATGCGCTTAAAATGATAGGGAATAAGTTGGGTAGGTTTATCATGGTAGGGAAAGGAATGGAAAAAAAAGTATTTTAGCATGTGTAATAACCTCAATGGTTCTCCAATTTCCAGACTTAGCAAATGATGAAATGCTTTGATGTGTTTTGAAAATATATGTGACTTTATTGTATTTTGAAGTTCTAATCTGAATTTTCTGATTTGATTTTCAAAAGTTTGGGTTTATGTTTTTTGTATTTCTTTGACATAGATATGTAATAACAGTAAATGCATAAATTAAACTACTTGAAACTACTGAAACACAACTTCAGCAAGAAACATAGATGTATATCTTCTTTATTTCAACACCCTTCATCAAAATCACACTCCATAATAAAGAAGGGTTTATAAAATGAAAATTCTGGAAATGCTGGCAACTCAAATGACCTGATTATTTGTTGAATTTGCTGCAGGCAAGGGTTTCTTTGCCTTGAAGATCTTGTTACACCAACTCACAGTAGTAGCCATCCACAATAGAGATGAAATGGGAACCCTCGGTTTCTTTCTTCTATCTGCAACAATTAACATTTTTGAAACCCTTGAATAAACTTCACAAATCTTATTTCATGTCACTTTTACTATACCATTTCACTATTCGCGGTACTGTAGCGTTCACTCTTCACAGTAATGTAGCATTTTTATTGTTCATGGGTATCGTAGGAGCAAATTAAAGCTTGGAAACTAATTAATAATGGCTGCCAAAATGCATCTACAGGTCTGCAATTGATATATGCTTCAATAGATGCTCAAACCCTTGATATCTCTTCACCTTTAGGCACAAACTAGACTTTTGTATGAAGCCCACAGTGGAACAATGATTCAGTTGATCTTTCACAGCCTCAAAACTGCAATAACAATGAAGATGAACAATGTCAAATGCCCTAGCACATCTGAAACCCTTGTGTAAGAATTTGCCTACGGCAATGAAAGAATATGCCAAGGTCTAGAAGCCCAATGAATAGCACAAACTAGACCTTTGTATGAAGCCCACAATCGACAATGATTCGGCTGATCTTACACAGCCTCAAAACTGCAATAACAATGAAGATGAACGATCTCCAGTGCCCTAGCACATCTTAAACCCTTGTGTAAGAATTTGCCTAAGGCAATGAAAGAATATGCCAAGATCTAGAAGTCCAATGAATAGCACAAACAAGAGAGGCAAATGATATGATTAATTGATTGACTGGATTCAATAATGATCAATAATCAAATGATAATGGATGTATACAATGTAGATGTGATTGAATATATATAGGCAATGCATGATAACTAGGAGATATGCAAGAGATAAGCTATCACCCACACTAGGTGGCATCACATGTCTACCAAAGGTGGATCATCTTCCATCGTAGAATGAAGTATGTGCAACAATGTAAGGATGATAATGTGATAAGAGCACTAAAGGTGGATCTCACACATAAGTGGAATGAGATAACTAACACCACCTAAAATGGAATTCTCCTACACCATGTGCTAAAATAGGATGCAAACTCCTAAGTGTCTCATGCACAAACTACTATGCAATGCATTATCCTAAGTAAGCTTAAATAAAGTGTAATTAGAATAATTAATTACACCAACACCCTCCCTTAAGTGCAACTTAGGAGAATGCACTTAAGCTCATACTACTAGATGACAATGCAAGATGAGTCCCAGCGAGTAGGCCATGTTAGGTATCCATGTACAATATGCAAGTGCAAGTGCAATGCAATATCTCATAAAGCAGAGAAAAGGAGAAAACCTAGTGCGATAAAACTCCCCCCCAAAAAGAGAGATGAATACATAAGAGAAATATGAAGAAGTGTGAGGACCAAACCCCATGCGAGGAAAAAGTCCCCCCCATAAGAGAGAATGGAGACCTGCTCCTGTATCAGCTCCCTGATGAAGTGCATGCGGACCTTGATGTGTTTGGTCTGCTGATGTTGGACCGGTTTCTTCGAGATTTGTATAGCACTCTGATTATCACAATGAATGACTGAAGGTGATCGAATGCTGAAACCAAACTCTTTCAGGATAAGCTAAAGCCAAATAGCCTTTGTAGCTGCATTAACAGCCCCTCGATACTCAGCCTCAGTCGAAGAGAGAGTAGTAGCTTGTTGCTTCTTATTCTGCCAACTAATGGGGCATGAACCAAGATGAAATTTGTAACTTGAAGTAGACATACGATCACCAAGATCACCAGCCCAATCTGAGTCTGTATATCCAACCAAATCAAGTCCAATACCTACTGCATAATGAATCCCATTTGTATGTGCACTCTGTATGTAGTGTAGTATGTGTTTGGTTGCCTTCCAATGAAGCTCATGTGGCTCTTGCATGAAGCAAGAAACCATGCCAACTGCAAAGGATATGTCGGGGCGTGTATGTGTCAAGTATATGAGGCTTCCAACAAGCTATCTATACAATGTAGCATCAACAAGTGGTGTGGAACACTTAGCCTCAAGCTTGACACCTGAAAGAAAGGGAGTAGGTGCAAGCTTGGAATCACTCATACTTGGGCTGAGAAAGTGTGATCCCTACTGAGGACTGTGTGATCTCAATACCAAGAAAGTAGTGTAGTAAGCCCAAGTCTGTCATAGAAAACTTGTTCTGCAAAGAAGACTTGACATTGTCGATGATGGATGAAGTACTCTCTGTTATGATCAAGTCATCAACATAGAGCACAAGTATCAAGTGAGAGTCATCCTCTCGCAAAATGTAGACATTTGGATTTGAATGACAACAGGTGAACCCTACTAAGAGAAGAAAGGAATCCATCTTGCCATACCAAGCCCTAGGAGCCTATTTGAGGCCATAGATAGACTTCCTCAATCTGCAAACCATAGAAGTATCATGTATGAAAACCTGTGGCTGCTCCATACAAATCTCCTCATGAAGATCACCATGTAAAAATGCACTCTTCACATCCATATGATGTACTGCCCAACCATGTGTTGCAGCAATAGCTAGAGTCAAACGAATGGAGTTCATCTTGGCTACCAATGCAAAGGTCTCAGTATAGTCAACACCTAGAACTTGTGAGAAACCTTTTTGCCACAAGTCTAGCCATATACTTATCCACACTTCCATCCGCTACAAACTTGGCCTAATAGATCCACTTACATTGAACCATCTTTCTTCCCTTAGGAAGAGGAACTAAGTCCCATGTATGATTCCTCATCAAAGAAGTATACTCTTCCTCCATTGTTGAGTCCCACTCAGGAACTCCTGAAGCTTCCTCAAATGTCTGTGGATCGGAAGCAATAGCAATGTAAGCATGTAGAAATGATTGATATTGTGACCTTGTCCTCTGAGTGTCTAAAGGATCCCCCACAAGTGAACCTGCTGAATCAAGAGTCTATTGAGCCCAACGAGGTCTAGTGGAAGAAGATGAAGGAATATTCTCAACTATAACTGGATCCTACTAAGGTGGAAGCCTGCAAGTCAAGGTTGAGGAAGTATCATCATCTGAATCACTATCATCATCATCCACAATACCTGAAGGAAGAGGAGTAGAGGCGAAGTTAGGAGAACTTTCCTCAAAGTGAACACTCCTCTCTATGAAAATCTCATGTGTCTCAAGATCCATAAGTCTAAATGCATTAACACTTACAAGATATCTAACAAATATGCAAGGCCTACTTTGAGGTTCCAATGCCTTGCATTTTTGTGGAGGTATGCGTGCCCAAGGTGGACAACAAAAATTCTGAAGTGTTTCACAACCGATTTTCTAGCACGCCAAGCCTCAAAATGAGTGATTCCATCCAAAGCATTATGACGAACTCTATTTTGGATGTGAGTAGCACAACTTATAGCTTTTGCCCAAAAAATTGGATCAAGAGACTTAGCATGAATCATGCAGCTAGTCATTTCCTTAAGAGTTCTATTCTTCCTTTCTGCAACACCATTCAGTTGTAGAGTGTAGAATCTTGATGACTTTTCATGATTGCTTCTCAACATGAGCCTTGAAGGTGAAAAACTTGTTAAACACTTCACTCTTGTGACCAAGAAAATAGACCCATGTGTACTGTGAAAAGTCATCAATGAAGGTGAGGACATAGAAGGCCTTGACAAATGATGGCACTAGAGAGGGGTCTTCTACACCACTATGAACCAACTCAAGAACAAATGATGCTCTCCAAGACATCCCCTTTTCAAACTTCTCTTCAGAATGCTTGCCCAGTGCACAACCTGAACATACACCCTTAGAAAACTTGACTGTAGGTAAACCTTTGACCATGTTCTTGTTGCAAAGCTCCTGAAGATACTGGTAGTGGAGATGTCCAAACCGCTCATGCCACAACTTACTTTGTGAATGTGAATGTATCAACAAGGCATGTGAAGGAGACTTAGGCAGAAAGTGGGAGAAAGAATAAAGCCTCTTGTCATGATTAGCTTTTCCCACTGCAACCAAAGCATCATCCTTAAGATTTTTTACCACAACTGAATCGAGAAGGAACTCAACTTTATTTCCCCCTCCATAGTGAGTGATTTGGTAAATTGAAAGGAGATTAGTGCTAAGGTTAGGAACATAAAGAACATCCTTAAATGCTCCATTTTCCATCTCAACTTGTCCATTCCCTTCAACTTCCACTTGTGTATCATCCCCTACAAAGATGTGAGGTACCTTAGATGGTTGCAAAGAAGAAAATTGCTCCTTTGAAGCACCCATATGATGAGTGGCACCCGAGTCAAGAATCCATTCCTTTGAAGAACTTGTACTTGCCACAAATGCTTGCCCTTTTCCCTTTGAAGTGGAAGGAGATGAATCCTTGGAAGTATTTGGTACGTTGATTTTGTGCTTCTTAAGTAAGTTTTACAACTCATCAATCCTCTTGTTCTTGCAATGATGCTCATCATGATTTGGTTTCTTGCAATATGCACAAATTAGTCTATCCTTCTTGGAATTGTTTCCCTTATTGTTGGAAGAATAATTGACTTGTTGTAAGGAGGAAGATTGTGTTGTCTCCGATTGTGATTTGGCATTCCACTGCTTTTGCTTCTTGTTGGAACCTTTTACACCTTGATTCTTTTGATTCCCATTATTAGCCACCAATGCCTTAGACTTTGAAGACTTGAGAATCCCCATACTCATCAATTTTGACTGTTCTAGCATCAACATTTCTACAAATGAAGGTTTAGTGAAGGTACTTCCCATGGTCAACTTATGAGCATTGTGACTTGAAACAAAAGTCGCATATTCTGAAGGAAGTTTTTGCAACATGTGATGAATCAACTTGTCATCCTTCATGAGATTACCACAAATCTTAAGTTGTGCTCTAAACTCATTAGCTTTGTTGGAATAATCTTGAATTGTGTCAAAGATCTTAGGATCCGAGGCGAGAATATCTGTCTCAATTGAGTATCCCTTTTCCCCATCCACTTTACCATACAATGCTTCAAGTTTATCCCAAGCATCCCTGGCATCCTTTAAGGTTTTAATGAGGAAGAAGAGATCATTATGAACACAAGTTCTCACAATTCCTAAAGCCATTTATTTTTATTTACTTATCAATTTTTGCAATAGGATCAATGCGTTCTACAATTGTACCATCCACATAAATATTTAAACCTTTTTCCATTAATTTACCCCATACTTTATCTTTCCATGTGACATAGTTATGTGGAGTTGAAATTGGACATTTAGGTGAACCCATGATGCAAAAAGGAAAGAGCACAAGAGAGAAAAAGACACAAGCACACAAGACCCCCCCTTAAATTCACTATATTTATATATAGTGCGTGTCCAATTGCCACTTGTCAAAATAGAGCTAAATGGACTTCTAATTTTGATGATAACAACCACCTCAATGAGGCCAAATCAGACTCAAATCAATATTGCTAAGGATCAAATAGAAATCCTAGCATTACAATACTCATAAATGGCCAAAAAAGACCTAGATCTGAAAATGATATTTTTTACCAAATAAGGCTACAATATGATAGCACATTTGGAAAGCAGACAAAAAATCATGCACTATCAAAAAAACACCTGAAAATGTGTCTTTATGAGCCCAAAAGAAGACTCTGAAGTTGCAAAATCAAGAATTGGACAAGTACAGTCACCAAAAACTGAGATTTCTGCAAAAATTGTCCACATAAACAAGAAACTAACTTCACCACTGAAAAATTCAGAAGATTCTACACTAAATCAAAAAAAATTGCACTCAAAAAAGAGTCTGTGTGACCAAGTTATGGCCCTCCAAAGTCGGACTGCAAAACTGAAACTACAAATGGTGAGGGGTCAAAAATTCTCAAATCCTAATTACCGATTATATCCTCTGGTGTAACATTCATCTGGCTTCTTTGTTTAATTGCTATTTTCACATGACTGAAACAAAGCAACAATACTAGTCACTCTAATATTAACTGTGTGAATTCTATACAATTTTAATTTCCAACCCTAGTAGGATGGTAGGAAACCGCTTTGATACCACTGTAATAACCTCAATCGTTCTCCAATTTCCAGACTTAGCAAATGATGAAATGCTTTGATGTGTTTTGAAAATATATGTGACTTTTTTGTATTCTGGAGTTCTGATATGAAATTTCTGATTTGATTTTCGGAAGTTTGGGTTTATGTTTTTTGTGTTTCTTTGACATGGAGATGTAATAACCAGTGTAACGAGAATCGCCTCTGAATCACGTGAATCGCAATTCGAGTCACCGCTCTCGATTTCTTTGGAGCCGGTGAATCAAATCGGCGGTTTTTTGGCATGAATCGCCGATTCAGGCGATTCATCCAAAAATCGCCTGAATCGCAATGTATGAACCGGCATGAATCGACTGTCAAGTCAAAAAAATTTAAAAAATACTTGTTTTTTTTATCTTTTTTTTGTGTCTTTCATCTTACATACATTTATGATTTGATGTCTTATGGACCTGAAAAATAACTCTCGATGCCCCTAGACCCCGCAAGGGGCGCTACCCCTTGACCCCGTCATGGGGGCTTCGCCCCCAAACCCCCATTTAATAATTTGGGGTGGAAACTGCGCCGATAAAAGTGGGGAAAAATTAACCTTCGAGTCTTATTAGGCTCCATATAGAAGATGATGATGAAGAAGAAGAATATCAATAAATTATTAATTCATTAGTTGAACTTAAAACAATGATACTTGAACTGATGTAATGATTTAATTTTAATGTTTTGATTCTTACATCTTTGACGTTGAACTTGCACTTGAGGTATATGATGGTATGATCATGATTCATGATGCTATGATTACAAGTGTTTTTGTTGTTTAAATGTTTTTATGATACTATGTGACATACCAATCTTAACTCATGCTTCTAGGCTGCATAAATATGTAATGCATGTGATGGATTTATCATTTATGTTCCTTGTTTATGTATGTTAGCTTCTATTTGATGATGTTATAGTGTGTTTAAGTTATATTCAATAAAGGGTGCATGAAATAAGTTTTAAATTGTAAAAATCTCTAAATTTCAAGGGTTTTTTAAATTTGCCGATTCATGGGCGATTCGATTCCGATTCATGGGCGATTCGCGATTTGATTCGGCCTTGCAGATTCCGAGATGATTCTGATTCTTGTTTCTTTGGTAATAACACTCAATGCATAAATTAAACTACTTGAAACTACTGAAACACAACTTCAGAAAGAAACATAGATGTATGTCTTTATTATTTCAATACCCTTCATCAAAATCACACTCCATAATAAAGAAGGGTTTATAACATGAAAATTCTGGAAATGCTGGAAACACAAATGACCTGATTATTTGTTGAATTTGCTGTAGGCAAGGGTTTCTTTGCCTTGAAGATCTTGTTACACCAACTCACAGTAGTAGCCATCCACAATAGAGATGAAATGGGAACCCTTGGTTTCTTTCTTCTATCTGCAACAATTAACATTTTTGAAACCCTTGAATAAATTTCATAAATCTTATTTCATGTCACTTTTACTATACCATTTCACTGTTCACGGTACTGTAGCATTCACTCTTCACGGTAATGTAGCATTTTTATTGTTCACGGGTACTGTAGCAGCAAATTAAAGCTTACAGACTAATTAATAATGGCTGCCAAAATGCATCTACAGGCCTGCAATTGATATATGCTTCAATAGATGCTAAAATCCTTGATATCTCTTCACCTTTAGGCACAAACTAGACCTTTGTATGAAGCCCGCAGTGGAACAATGATTCAGCTGATCTTTCACAGCCTCAAAACTGCATTAACAATGAAGATGAACGATCTCCAATGCCCTAGCACATCTGAAACCCTTGTGGCTTGCAGAAAAACAGGACATCAGGAGTGGGAATGTTCAAAGTCTTTTAAGGGCAAAACGGGGGTGAATGACGCTTTCATACGTAAAGTTAATCAGATGTCAGAAAAAGGAGAAGAGGAGAATAAGGATAAGCTAGATGACTATGAGTCCCCACAGGGGAGTGACCTACAAGTTGACCCGAGACCCGATTGTTCCAAACATTTGCAAGCAGACCAGAGTTACGAGCCAAATGCTCTTCCCTTAACAGGTGAAGAGACTAATAATTATAGAGTGGAGCTAAATACTGAAGGATTCTAGTGAACAACAACACAGCATTAGTGGGAGCAAAGGAAAGGGAACCAACGGTAGCGGAAGTTGGGGAAGGAATGAATTCTGGTCAGAGTGTTGTCTATTGGAGTGAAAATATGAAAAAAACTAAAGTGAGTAGGGTTGAAGGAAGATCTGTAAAAGATGTGAGGATTGAACCAGGGGCAGAATAATCCGATCTTTTACCCAATAACCCTCAAACTCAGGCAGAAAGAGTAGATATTAATGGGGATACTTTTGGTGCAAGAATGGAAGACAGTGAGAGAAGCCAACTAGAAGGGGTGTGACAATTGACTCCTATTCAGAGCATTATTGGGGTTGTGGGGTAGATGGTTGAGGAAAGGATTGCAACTGCTGATGCAGACACCGCAGTTGTAGAGGAGGAAACTGAACAGGAGGTTCAGTTAAAATATATCCATAAATCCCCATGTCGTTCTCAGAATGTAATATTGGAAAGGATTGACCAAGAATCACCCTCAATTGCTAAAACTGCTAGTGATGCAGTGGAATACAGACAGACAAGGATGTGGATTTTTGGGGAATGAAAGATGAAGAAGGTATCATGGAAGTTAAAACCATTACGGAAACTAGATCGAAATCTAGTAAAGCAAGGACTGCGAAAACCAAAAAAAGAGGTCCCAAATCCAAACATTTTAAGTTGAAATTGGCTCAGGGGGCAAAAAGCCCAAAGTAAATTCAGATCGAGAAAGGGGTTTACCCTTTCCCAAACGCCATGAAAGTCCTATCATAGAATGTCAATGGCTACAATGCCCCTGACAAGCGTTGTTTGATCAAGAGGGGGCTTGATCAAACAAACTGTGACTTGGTTCTTATACAAGAAATTAAAACAAGTTAGGAGGAGGTTGTTCAGCTGAATAAAGCATGGAAGTTATGGCAAGGATGGTTTAAGGAAGCGGGAGGGGCCTCTGGAGGCTTGGGAGTTTTATGGAATCCTAATAGGGTAAAAAAAATTCCTTGTGATCGAGACAAAAACTTGCAGTTGGTCGAAGTGACTGGAAAAGCCTTCATCAAAGAGATTTACGTTTTTAACATCTATGGACCTTCGGGATTAACCCAAAAAAGAAGACTATGGGCTACTCTAGTAGAAAAATCCAAGAACTAAAGGATGAGATTATTTTACTCGGAGGAGACTTTAATGTTACTTTGTATAAGGCGAATAAAATGGGAGGCTCAAGCATTTTTAGTCCGTCTCAAAATGACTTTCAAAACTTTGTAATAGGAAATGGCCTTCTCAACGTCCAGTCTTCAAATGGCTCCCTCACATGGACAAATCGCAGACAAGGTTTTTTATACATTGCAGAGAAGTTAGACCATTTCTTTCTGGCAGGCAAATGAGCTCATCTTAAAGTGGTGTTTGAAGTTGACATTATGTCATGTCCCCTCTCTAGTCTGACTAGTAGAGTCATGAGAGTTAGCCTATCAGGGAGTCTCGTAGGCTGACAGTGGTGTTTAGAGACTCAGTCAGGGTATACAGCAGTCGGATATGGAGTTCTAGACAGTAGGAGAGCAATTGGGAGCAGTTCCTTGATTATAGGAGTTTCCTATTTTTTAGGAGGTGGAGATGGGTTATAGTCCTTGGCCTCTACGAGATCATTCTATGGTTTCAGTTTCAAGAGATTCGGAGACATTCCTATTTTTTAGGAGTATCCCTATTTTTGAGGGATGAGACTGTCAGTTATTTCAGACTATCCGGCATCAGTCACAGGAGGTGACGAGTTCAGTTTCACCTTGTGGAGGTGT
>MU228414.1:102042-117310 GCA_018584345.1 Thuja plicata | reverse complement strand
CTTCAAAGTCAGTGATGTGTCTGATTGTGCTTCCAATCTGCAACACATCTCTTGCATAGCCCTTGGGGTCAAACATAGGCCTGATCACCCCATATGATTCCAGGTGATATCTGGTCTCGAATGTTTTCAGCATGTTCTTGGCATCCGAACGGGATTCGCAACTGAAATCCCCGACTTTCATAGGAAATTCATACCCCTTCTTTCTCAAGCTTGCACTCAACAGGTTCACGTGCACTGCTTGTCTCACCATTTCAATCAGCACAATCATATCACTTGGATATCTTGGCAGCTTCAGGGGAAATCCATCAAAGGCTGCAAGACGCAAATAAGAAAACGATGAGAAATGAATGAAGAAATTTCCGAACTGGCTAATGGCCTCCATCGCTTCTGGGCTGAATCTCCGTTCAGGGCATCCCTGTAATTCCCTGCAAATTCTCATAGTGAAAGCATCATTCACTCGGACATAATCCCCATAGCTGTTATGTAATTGCAAACAGGGGTAGAATTCATAGCATTTAACATTATCTGGGAAGTCTTCCAGTCTCGGGAGACCCGGCCATATTGTAAGCGATGCCAACATATAGATGAGGAAAGAAGACATGTAAAATGTGTTGTAGAACTTTGCGGCACGGAGGGCATTGGACAAGGTTTCACTTACCTCCTGAGCCCAATCAACATATTGCGTACCCGAGCAAATTACTTGTACTATGAAGAAGTAATGCTCAATAAAATTTAGGGCTTCAGCTTCACCTCTCATTCTGTGAATGAGTACCAGAATATCAATAATTTCGGGCTTAAGGTCCGATCCGAAAAGAGTCTTCAGCACCTTACCTTTAGCGCCTCGCGGTTTCTGAAACCATGAGTGCATAATTTCTCTCCTCCACACCATCTTCTTCGCAGAAAACTCCGAAACCGTGTGCGATACTGTCAAATTGGAGAATTCGTCCCGCTCAGGTACCCGGAAGCAATTCACCACTATCTGGCGGTCAATAGATAGAAGCACTGTGTCGTTGGGCAGTATAATCTGTCTGGTGTCCGGGTTGTAGTGGTTGATGCATTCATATATCAATTCTGGAGCTTGGACGGCCACTGGAAACCCCGCTGCTTCAATCAAACCACTTTCTCTAAGATTCTCTGTAATGGGATGAATTGGCTCTGCTTTCAGTCTTTTCTGGAGGTCGTGCATGTCATAAAAACGCAGAGAAGTGTCAGTGAGATTCTGCAGAGTGGTTTTGATGCCGTTCGATCCGTCAAAACCAGAGAACTTAGCGGCCATCTTGTTATGCAATAATAAGGGCTTTCGCAAACACAAGATATAGAACTCACCGTAAGGCGCTAAGGATGCAAATGAATTTGGCAGGATAATAGCAAGAGAGGAAACAGTGAATTGAAATACTGTTTGCACCTTCGTCTTTATAGAACTCTAAATGTCACTGTCGACTTTAGCATTCGCGCCACACGAGCGAATTTATGAATAAACCCGTTAACATCATGAATGAGAAGCCCTAACGGACACTTTGAAGTCTTTTCACTATTCCCGTTGCCCTAACGGAAACATTTTCATTAACTTCACTTACTTTTCCGTTTTCCTTGAGCTCGCGGAAAATCAAAAACGGGGTGCTCTTCTTCGCCTTTTCGGAAAATCTCTCCACGAGCGAGAATTCCGCTTACACAAAACCACGCTTCTTTCCTTCGCGGAAAATCCCCTTATGAGTGAGAACTCCGCCGTGGAGAAGACAATTTTCAATTCTCCGCAATTGCTTTATTTCAATCTCCCAGTCAATATTTAAACATTTCTCTCTCCTTCGGAAAATGGAAAAAGTGCTTCGGAAAACCGTGGTGGGGTCCACTTCATCATAACTAAGCTTGCGGAAAATCACCTTAGAGGTGCGAAATCCGCAACATGTGAAAAGCCTCCTTTTTCTTGCCTTTGTGGAAAATCACTTTCCTTGGTAAAATTCCGCCATGGAGAAGACGATTTCTGAAATCCCGCCGAGCTCATTCTCTGCCGTCTCTTAACCAAATTGCTCGTCGTTTGTTGTGTTATGATCTTTGAGACCTGTAGGATTGATCTACACCAGTCTTCGATCTCTGCCTGAGGAAGAACATTGATTAGAGCACAAATCTTTGCCGGGTTGGGATCTACAACTTACCCAAAGGAATACAACTCTGATAGCAACCCACCCGGCTAAAACAAGATGGCAGAGGAAGGGGAACCCGGCAAAGACCTCCTATCTTAGGGGAGACTTAGACTTAGACATCAGACTGACCAGACCAACATGACATGACCATACTAAGACTTCTAAAACTTCCACTTTCCTGAAATGGCTACATGTTTAAAAGTGGAGGCAACAATATTTTCACAATTCAATCAAGGCCAGAAGATCCCTCTATAGAATTTCTTGTAATAAAAACAGTAGTGGCCAGTGGGTGAGAGACCCTTTAGAGATCAATAAATAGGCAGTATGTAAAAGTACTGGATGTTATCCCTTCAATAATTTCGAATGAACAAAATAAGTCATTTTAGAGCATATCAATTTGAAAGGAGGCAGTTTT
Source organism: Thuja plicata (assembly GCA_018584345.1). NCBI lineage: Eukaryota > Viridiplantae > Streptophyta > Pinopsida > Cupressales > Cupressaceae > Thuja > Thuja plicata. The sequence goes on along the minus strand of MU228414.1, from coordinate 114,754 downwards.
TTCTATGAAAAGGGGATAAGGCTCCTGGCCCTGATGGTTTCGTGGTTGGGGATAATCCTTTGGTGACTTTAGACAGATTTCTCTTTGTAACATAGTGTACAAGATTATTTCTAATGTGATAGCCAAATGGCTGAAAATGGTTCTTAATTGTATTATTTAAGAAGAACACAGGGGGTTGCTCCAAACAGATACATTGTTGAGGGCACAATCATTGCTCATGAAGCAATCCACTCCATCAAAAGTGCAAAGACGGAAAAAATGTTTGTCAAGTTGGACATAAAGAAAGCCTATTATCAAGTGGACAGAAAATTTCTCCTTCAAGTGCTAGGTATATTTGGTTTTGGGCAACACTCAATTTCCTGGGTAAAGACCTGTATCTACACTTCGCGTTTCTCTATTTTGGTAAATGGGAGCCCACAAGGATTTTTTTCAGGCCTCTTGTGGTTTACGGCAAGAGGAATAACTTATGGAAAGGGGTGGGAATTGCTCCAGGAGTGGAGAGATCTCATCTGCAATTCACGGATGATACTTTATTGATGGGTGATTCATCTCTGAGAGAAGCAAGGGTGATGAAGGCTACTTTGGAGCTATACAATGACAGTTTCGGGCAATCTATGACTTTTGGCATTAAGAAAAAATAACACTTTTTTAAAATTATTTTTGCCAAACTGTAATGTCCCCTTTTCTACAGTAGTGCATATTATGCCTGAGTAGCCTATCTAGTCATCCAGATAGTCTAATGGCTGCTTTTCAAAGGATGTCAATCAGTCACATGGTTACTTGGGCATTGATTTAATATCTGAGTTCAGTCTCTTTAGTTGGGGTACTTTATTTCATAAGGTAATATTATAAAGTCACTTTAATATTATAACTTTAAGTTACTTTATTTTTATAAAGTGACTTAAGTAACTAAAAGACGAAAGTGCTTTTTTATCCAACATTGCCTAGTTGGTGTAATGGCTCTCATTTCGAGGTTATAAAGGAAGGAGATCTTCCTTGGGAAAAGTACCATGAGATAATATAAACAAGAAGAATTCAAAATCTGGTTGCTTATGTGACTGATTAAAACTTTCTTGAGGACGTAGCCCCTTGAGGAAATCGAGAAGTTGGACGTAGCCCCAGCATTCTCTCATTGGTGAGATCACACAGATTTCACATTGGAGCTCAGCAAGTAAGTGATTTTAAATAATGGTGGCAATTGCATTCTCAGCATTACATGAATAATAGAGGTCCCATTCGAAGATTTAACAGTACAAATACCTACAAGAAATCTACGTATTGTGGGGAAGTTATCTCAAACAACATACAGTATGTTTAGTATTGACGTAAGGAAGAAATTTTTTAATAGCACTATGGACATATTATTTCATGTGTATGAATATCGCAGTGTATACTGTCTAAGAAAAGGGAACCCGCACAGGTGATAGACAGTATATTTCATCACGCATTGGCTAAAGAAGGCGATAGACAGTGATACGCTGCCTAGATAGGCGTTTGGATAGAGATCGTGCCACCCATATCCCAGCAACCACGCATGAGAAGAAGGTCTGGAGTCCCGTGGCTGTAGACTGGTATCTCTGCAGGTGTGCGGATAAGCAGCCGAGGTAACACGGAGGAGACACCAGCCGCATCTGGAAGCACGAGCTAGGTGGAGAGGACGCAGTATTAAGGGTAGACGTAGAGCTACAGGTCAAGCAGCCGCCATACTCCCACGCGGGCTGCAGAGGTGTGATACATCCCGCGTATTGGAAACTCCAAGACAATCAGCGCCAGCATAGGACACTGTTGATCTTGGCAACATACGGCATCACTGACAGGTGCACAAATCGGTTTGGATTCATTTGTATATGTGTTGGAACAGCCTGAACTAAGTTTTAGAAGTGTATCTTGATTATGACTGTGACTGGTTATTAATTTTAATACTAAGGGATGAAATGATAAATGTGCAATACGTTTATGTTGGTTAAGCATTCTTATGAGATATATCTAGCTTAGAATCATACTCCTGTTATATGTTCATGCATTTACCTCTACACATTGAGAACATTGAACAAAGGAAGAAACGTTCAAACTTTATTACAACTGGACAAGCACTCACCCCCAACACATCAACAATCTTGTTGTTGAATTTGGATAGTAGCCAGTTGAGATCATTACAGCGGCATTGCTAGGTATATTTGGTTTTGGGCAACACTCGATTTCCTGGGTAAAGACCTATATCTACACTTCGGGTTTCTCTATTTTGGTAAATGGGAGACCGCAAGGATTTTCTTCAGGCCTCTCGTGGTTTACGCCAAGGTGATCCTCTATCACCATTTTTGTTCATTATTATGGTGAAGGGATTGGGACACCTCATCAATTTTAAGAGTAACATATGGAAAGGGGTGGGAATTGCTCCAGGAGTGGAGAGATCTCATTTGCAATTCGCGGATGATACTTTATTGATGGGTGATTCATCTCTGAGAGAAGCAAGGGTGATGAAGGCTACTTTGGAGCTATACAATGAGAGTTTCAGGCAATCTATGATTTTTGGCATTAAGAAAAAATAACACTTTTTTTAAATTATTTTTGCCAAAGCGACATTGTGGGGGGCCCACAAGGTTCAAAATCATGTTCACAGACAATAAAATTCAAATGAAGGAGGTGCAACCTGGATTGATCGGGCTAGCATTGGATGATCCACTTCTCCCAGGGAGATAATGACTCTGATGATTCTAAGCCTTTGGATATTGATAGCTAGAATGAGGCCTAGTTTCATATGTTGTGCCTATGGCTTGTTATATTTTGATGTTTGAGATTTCCAGATACATGTTTGAGACATTTTGATTTGGATATTTATATTGATAGACCATGGTTTTGATGTCCGAGACTATTGTTATAATGTTGTTATACTAATTTATAATACTGCTATTATCATTTATGTTGGTATACTACTGTTGTAACTTGTGAATCGGTGACTTATTTGCATATTGTCTTGTTATCAATTATTGACATATCTCTCTCTTTTCCACTGTCATCCCCTATTTTTGGCTCTTTAGGAAACATCCTGGAAACACGTCCCCCGTCCCTGAAACGTCATGGAACATAATTAAGGTCTTTTTCAACATCCTGATAAAATATGGGAAAAAATACTCAAAGCAAAATGCCTAGATAATCAAGATAAATACAACATTCTAACTATTCAGAATCCCCTAAGGGGTTCAGCCATTTAGGATTCTTGCTAATATGTAGATCCCTCATTGTAAATCATATTTCATGGTTACTTGGAGATGGTAGTAGAGGTGATTTTTGGTGTGATTCATGGGATGGGCACAAGGTTTTGATTGAAGATGAAAGGTACAAGGAAATACAGCGAACTATTGGTTTGGCTTGGGCCTCTAAAGTAAAGGACTTTCTGGAGAAAAGAATGGTAAATGGGGTTGAGTTGTGGGAGTAGAAATCACCTTGTACATTACTGTTATTTGTTGATGATCAAGACAAATTGCGGAGAATTTTCAACGATCGGCCAGTGTTGATATCAGACAAAGGAGATGAAATCATATGGTGTGCATCCCAAAAAGGCAGTTATTCAGTGAAAATTGTTATAAGATCCTAGAAAACACATTGGACAAAGAAGAGTGACCAAGTCATCTATGTTGGAATAAATCATGTCTGCCTAAGACAAGAGCCTTTTCACGGCTTGCTTTAGAGGGGAGGATCCTACCAAGTGAAAGGTTAAATCGTTTAGGATTTAAGGGCCCCTTTCGGTGTGTACTGTGTTGTAATCATGAAGAGACTCTGGATCACATGTTTTTTCATTGCGACTTTTCATTCAGGTGTTGGAGTTATGTTTTGGGCAAACTAAACTCGATTGGGCCAGTGCCTAGCACACTGAAAGCTCTCTTTCAATGTTGGAGCCAAGGTAAGGATATTTCAACCTTTTCTTGTATATAGAAATTTTTTCCTATGATTATTTGGGAGATCTAGATGGAGCATAATAGGAGAATATTCCAAGATAAATAGAAGTCTATACAAAGGATGTATAATAGGATAGAGGTGGCAATTTCAGAATTACTAAATGTGGCGGTCCAGTATATCAATCCAACTTAAATCCCATTTTCAACCGGGGATAGTCGGTTGCAAACTCAATGGCCATTATTGAAGTATCAACCCATTAATGGGCCTTCTAGGGTTAATCCCAAGTCGGGAGGAAATAAAGATGCACAATGGGAAGTTCCAGATCAAGGATGGATGAAATTTAATATTGATGGTGCAGCGAAGGGCAATCCGGGCCATCAGGAGCCGTTATTGTGATCAAAAACTGGAAAGGAGACATTGTGGAAATAGGAGCAAAGATATTGCATGATGGAACGAATAACTTGGCCGAAGCTCAGGCTGCATACGAGGGAGTGTTACTTGCAAAGATTGGGGGTGGAGAAAATTCATATTGAAGGTGAGTCACTAGTGATTATGAATTCTCTAATAAAAGGATCAACATTGTCCTGGAGTATAAATTAATTAATTTAAGCCACTATTACAAACCTTTCAAGAATACAAGATATCCCATATCTATCGTACGGGTAATGAAGTTGTCGATAAGTTGTCAAAATGGGCAGTGAAATTAAACTATAATAATGACAATGTGTTGGGAGAGATTAGATGATATTGCATGGGATGAAGGAGGGAGCAGCACACCAGACGTGAGCTTTTACATCATGGCAATGAGTGGAAGTAGGGGGAAGTGACATTTCCCCCAGAGATCATTTATTACGAGCATTCATTCCCAAGAATTCATTCTCTAAATTGGTGTCGTCTACTTGGTTTTTGTAGTTTGTGCTTTTAAGGCAATGTGGGAAGTTGGTGCCCTACAATCATGGAGGCCAATTTTAGTGTAGAAACTAAGAACCAACAGCTTGCATTTTGTGGAGAGATTTCGGAGAAGAGGCTGAAGTTTGTTTTCAAAATTCATGATGCCAAGTTTTTGCAAATTGTCAATTTCATCCTTGGAGATGAATTTATTAAGTCGACACACCAGTATCGTATAAATTTTGATATCGTGGCAATGTTTTTAGCGTGGTGCTTTGTTTTTTGTAACAAAGCAGAGGTGTTGAATGAATGTATTGAGAAAGAATGGCTCTCAGGGATGGAGGCTCTACTGACAAAGGTTGTACCTGGCAAAGGAATTACGGCAAAAGATGGTTTCTGGCATGCAATGGGGGTAAGGGAGGATGGGCTTAAGCCCTTTATCATCTAGAGCGACAAGGGCTCAAGTTTTATAACAATATAATTGTTGTCAACAAAGTTTCACCCTAACTAAGCTATCAACTTAGCCACTTGTTGATGCATGGGATGACCTCTTAAGAGTGTTTGCTCTAATGGTAGAGGTCAACCTCTGGAGAAGGTCAATTCCTTTCAATGCCTTGCCTAATCTACTGCTTACTGGGAAAAAGGGAGAAGAATACTTTGAAAATGAAAACTACTACTACTATAGTGATGCGCTAAATTGGTTTTCAGATCCTACACCACTGTTTAATACACATGATTGCTAAATACACAAGCCATTCCTTACACAGCTCAGGTTTGACATACTTATACATGAGTACTTCATAGGGAAGTTGATGTTTTTAGAGTCCTAGAAGGAAAAATCAAACTTTTCACAACTGAAAGTTGTCGAGACTCGAAACCTATGACATAACCTAGAACTTGTATAAAATAAATTTATCTCTGCATAAGTTGCTGAAGAAATGAGACATACTTAAAGGATTTGCACGAAACCACAAAAATACATCAATCGCTCATTTTTACACACAAAGAAGCCGATTACAGAAGGTAAATACTTACTTTATTAATCAAAAGGTATTTACAAACAGCTGTACATATCTGAAAATTGAGTCTTTTGCCATTGCAAGACCAGAGAGAACTGGTTTCAGATTACAAACTTGGCCTAAAAACAGCTGCGACAGCTTGCTACAAGAAGAGATATGTGTGGAGAAAAGAAAAATAAGTGGCTTGCTTTGTTGCTGGGTCAAACTCCTTGGGCATCCAACTAATTTGCTGCTATTTTTGTGCCTTCAAAAGTGCTCCAAAAAAGTGAGAAGATGTAGAAAAGGATCCTTCCTTGACCCACAGAGTCAAAAGCCTCCTACTTTCCTCAACCACTTGAAAAAGTCAACAACTGCCCCTATGTACTCTCCACATGTTGCATAGCTGGCTTTTACTCCTTCAAATGCTGTCATCTTTCTCCCATGGATATAGGAGATGTGCTTTCATGTCTTTGAAGGTTAGAAAAGTATTCTGTTCGGATGAAAACAAAACAGGCCATTAGAGACCCTCTCAACTACTTGAAACTGACTCATAATGACTTAAAAGTTAAAACTACCACCTCGATACATATAGTGAACATTGAGACTACTTGTGCTTAATACATTGTCAAGAAAGGTGTCAAAAATTGATGTTAGAGCCTCTAGATTTAAATCTCTCAGTATACTTTCAGGTTACCTCTTTTAACAAAGCTAACTGAGCTTAAGTCCATTATAGGACTGTTATATCTTACTTTTCACTATACTTTACAAGGGACAGTCACTTTGCCTTTATCTATGATCCATGACTGTCCTATATTCCTGATTCTCGTATGACAGGTTCTTCACATCCTATACTTGTTCTTTATATAGCGTATTCGTTGTGCTTTTTCCTTGTCATTTTCATGACAGTCCTTGCAAACTTGACTGCCACCACTGAAACCTTTCTCGTCATGGTTTCTTGACCTTGCTGAGTAAAAGTCTGATCATGAGTACTTAGAAGAATAGTATCTAGGTCTTTGTTACGTACATTCCTAGAATGATTTGTGCTTTTATAAGGCTTTGGCAATTGGATGTCAGGGATTGTTTCATTACTCTGCCCAACAAAGCCACAAAGTATGCAAACTTTACCAAGATCGTCTTCTAGAATGAAGCATGAACACAATCTTCTATTTTCTTTACAACCCTTATATGGTGGTGTCTTCATAATTCTTGCTTGGCATGTGACTGTTCCTTTGAGTTTTCTTTGCTCACTTGACTCGTGACTTACTATAGTGATCTTCATGTATTCAAGGACTATCTTACAAAACCTTTGTTGAATTGGAGGGCCAACATGTTTGATATTCATTATCAAATGCACATGCCATGTCATACCTTTTGAATGCATATTATAAGGACCACACACTCTTCTTGGCATGGATTTCCCCCTTTTATTTTATCCTAGAAAATCTGTAATATCCCTTCATCTCTATCATTTATTGCTTTGAATAGACATTTTGCTTGTGTGACTTGAAACCTTTATTTCTATAGGCACTCCTTTGTCCTAAGAAGCTAAGCTCATCCTTCTTTGATTGTGATCTTGAACTTCCTGATTTGGCTGCTCCTTTATCATCAAAACTGCTGGCTCTTGATGCATTTGTCATTATATGTTGACATATTCACATTGTTCCCTCGTTCAATCAAGCAGAGTAGCTAGCCTTTTCAACTTTCCACTATGATATAAATATCCCCCTATGGATATTTGCTCCAGAATTTACCAATGTTTCACAAGAATTTTAACAAACAATTTGCATGCAAATTAATTTCTATTCATGCAATAGATTATTTCGAAAACCATAATACATCAAACTGATATAGAGATCTGAAATTAAATATGAATACTGTCATCAAATAGATAAATCATTACAACCTTATTTTCCCAACAGATATGAAATAGCTCTGATACTGCAAGAATTGTCTTCAGACAAAGACTTCACAAATTTGCCCAGTTGTGAACTCCGTCACGAATCCACCATGAAATGAATTGGGTTTTCATCCAATCAACCAAGAAATCCTGAAGGTTTTCGTCCTCGGGTTTTCAGAACTAAAAGCTAATAGCTCCCAAACTCTCCAAGAGAGAATGAGAATGAGCCTCTCAATGTTCTTTTATAGCACATCTTTGTGACTCTTTGTTTTACTTATGCTAGTCTCTTCATATTCCTTTTCTCTATCTCTTTATTTTCCCTCTTTTAAATTAAAATGACTTTGCTAATTTTTCACCAGGCTCCATAAAAGTCATTTTAATACTTTATTAAAGAATTAAACTAAGTTGTCATTTAATCTGATATAATTTGACAACTTAAAATTTAAATATTTAATTGACTTCTAATGTCCCAAAAAGGAGACATTACAATCCTCCCTTCCCAAAGATTGCTTGCCCTAAAGCAATCTGCACCTGCCAAATCCGTTGTGCTACTCTAATATTAACAACACCATGCTCGAAATTCTGAAGCCACTCCTCAAAATCCCACTGAAGTAATACACCAAACATGCCAATGTCGAGATCCAAATTATCATGCTATCGCAACTGTCCAATATGAGGAGATAGTAGTATCTCAAGGAGCAATCAACACTGAACAACTCTCCAAGTGCAAATGATCTCCAATGGAAGTGCATAACACCCATCATAGGCACACAATAAAATATATCAGCCCATCCTAAGCTGCTAATGTAAAAATCAAACCGCTCAAAAGTTGAGGTCAACACCAATGGTGCGGAGGAACTAGTACAATAGTAATCAATTTGAAATGCCACTAAATACATAGGAATCGTGAGTAAGGAAGTAGCTGAAAATTCATCTCCTACAATAAAATCATATCTACCATCAATTCTCAACCAAGAACTACTCAGATGTTGAACCACAAAATCCATCCAACTCATTTGTAGATCAAAATCTAAACCCATGTGTAAGCTGATTGGAAAGTGGGCAGCAATATAAACTCTAGAAAGCGATCCACTACTCCAATCCTGTGACCAAAACTCATCACTAGAAACTACACCTGGGTCCCAAATCCCGCAATCAATACCATTCTCACCACTAGAGTCAGAAAGAACCTCCTCATCCAACTCGAAGAGTGGATTATCAAATGTTCAATCAGCATCCACCTGAAACAAAGAATTGTCAACCAACTGGTGATTGTCCTTAACTTCAAACTCATACCAAGGTTCTGGCTGGTCTAAAATTTTATTACTTGATCTTTTAGGACAGTTATCCAAATCATAAGTTTATTGTATGTTGTCAAGTTCCTTAATCACCTCCTTGAAAAACTCAATCCTTCCTCTATTTATCTGCTCCCTGAAAATTTTAGCGACAATAATCTGATTTTTTGCTTCTTGAAGAGCAATTTGTGTATTCTCCAATATCTCATGTGTATCATTAAGCTCTCTGATGAGCTTATTAACTGCATCCTCCTTTTCCTTCAATTTATCAGCATATACTGCCGCAATCTTTAAAATGTGATCCTTGTCTGAAAGTAAACACAAATAATCTAATTTCATAGATTCAAAGGCTAATTTGACCACCTGCAAGTCAGCAACATAAGAATCACCTTCCATACCCCTTTGTCGCTTTTCCATCTGAGCCTTCTTGTAGAGATCTTCAATGATCCTGTGAGTGTCATTGTGATGTACTCAAGTTTCAACAACCATATTTGTTATAAAGAACACATGATTCATCCTACTTTTCACAGGTGTTGTCAATGTCATCATAGGCCTCCACATCCTTGTTTGAATGATCTACATGCAAAGTCAATGCTGCTGCTATGTCATCATTTTTAGGCAAATTCTCATCATGTGAGGATTCATAAACTTTGTTGGAAACATCTTGAGACTCCAACATGCTCTCTCCTTGAGTAAGACCATCCTCATCAAAATCTTTGTCAATGACAACCTCCAAGTCACCAATATAGAGATTTGTATATCTGTAATGTCCCCTTTCTAGCTTATCACTTCATGATGTGTCGTTAGCCCATTTTATCTTGGTCTCGTGGGCTAACCAGGACTTTACAGGGATCAAAGAGGGTTTTTGCCTAGGGCAATTTCAGTTGCAGGCCAATCAAGGTTGTTTTGTCAAGGTTTCCAAATGCTTACTATTTTTAGTAAGTCAGCAAAGGGCTCAGTTGTGACTTTTCAATATTAGACTGGGAGCGTTTTGTCGAGCTCTTACCAATGAGCTATCATGCATGAGATTCTGAATTCATTTGCTATTTTATTTTAATGCCTGAAGTTTTATTTAATTAAGTGACTAGTAATAAAGTACATTATAATATAAAAGTCACTTTATTATTCAAAGGGGTATTTTATTTACTTAAGTGCGAAATGATATTTTAAAAAGGAGAAAACATGTACATGGGACGGAAATATCAAGGAAAAAGCAATCGCGATAAAATAGGGGCCGAAAAATCAGCCGCGATTAAATAGGGGCCGAAAAATCAGCCCCGATAAAATAGGGGCGAAAAAAACAAAAATCCCGAAATTATAGCAAAGAGCAAAAAGGTGATTTTTATTATCCCACATTGTCAAGGCAAGTGATGGAACTCTTAGAATGTGTTATAAAAAGGATTGAAGAGCTCTCTTTGGGTATGATTGGATATTGTGAGAATTTGGTGACTTGTGGAGATTATTTTCTCGAGGCTTGGAGGACGCAAACCCTTCTTGCTAGCATTCTTCTCGCTGTTGCAAGATACAGTCAGGAGAATTTGGTGGCCATTCAAGGTAATATCTTTGTTTGTGCTGGAGGTTTTAATTGAAAGAGATTTATAATTGCCTTGGGTCCGATTTGGTTCTGATTTGTGGCTTGAGTTGGAATGCCATAACTGATAGTGCATGAATACTTGCTGGCCATACTTATATTTACGAATTTGGAGTTTGTGGCTGAATCTGAACATCCATTGAGAAACTGGATCAATCTGTTATCATCTGGAGTGGGAGGACGTGGAGACAAGAGCTGGCTGTATACACTCAGGAGCAGGGACGAAACAGTCAAACCTTCAGCCCAGCAGGCCATAATACACTTACATTGGAGTTATCCTGTAGATGTCTGGAAGTGTTTCAATAGATGGAATACAGATCTGATAACAGCAGCTGGAAGCTGTTCATCCAAGAGACAGTGCCATATGCCTGGGCGTGTTGATCTTGTGGTTGCCAACACTAATACAGACCCAGAAATCAGTGAACTTGGGTATTATTGTTGCTGAAGCTGTTTCAAAGGTATTAGGAGCACTGTACAATCAGTTTTAAATCAGAACTCTCAATCTATTAACTCTGCACCAGGTCTTCAACAATATTTCCTTTCCTTGCAATAAATTAAGTTCTGAAATAAAATTCAAGTCTCTTATTTGTTATCAGCATTGTTTTTTCAAATGTATTGCATATCAATGCCATGTATAGTTCATGTTATTCAACAAATCTGAAGGTCATCATAAACAATCTTTACCATTTGCATTAAGAATCAAAAAACACTCAGAGATCAGATTACATGCCAACTGTTTAACAACAGTCCCTTGGTCTAAAACGTTTAAACAAAAAAAGAAAAAAAAAGAGCAAGGGGTGATCATTACAGTGGTATCAAAGCTTTAAAATCCTCCAGCCTGTGGAAGAGGAAATAAAATTTTCTTTTGAGACTATAGCAGTGCTGGAAACATGAATATTTGAGAATGCTACAGGGGACCGGGCCTTATAATTTTCGTAACACAAGAGCCAGGCAGAACAGGGATCTGAATAATCAAGTGGAACAATCTGAATCATCTATACAAGTTGACATAGAGGACAGCCACCCGGAGTCCAGGGAAGAGGTTATTTTTGAACAGGTTGAAAACATGGGGGACTAGAATGCAGGTGATCCCAGTGAGGCAATGTTTAGACAGCTGATGGACACTTTGGCATAGCAGAACCAGCGAATGGAAATGTTAATGCAATTGATGGCAAGACAAATGGGAGTTAACGTTAATGAAAATGCAGGTGGTAATAATGGTGGAAATAATGGCGGGAATCATGCAGGGAATAATGGGGGTAATCATGCTGACCAAAATGAACAAAATGGACCGAATGGGGGTGCACAGGTAGCTGATAATTTTGACCAAGTACCTAGACCAACGAGAACCACATGTTCAAGGCGCATTGTTCCAAACTTTCCACCTAGGATTCCGGTTCAGCAGGAACAAGAACCGCAGATTACTGATTTACAGGTGCAATTCAGGACAGATTGGGAAGCCAGGGGAGAAGACTTTATGGCATCTATCACTTTCCGAGAGTACGTGGATGTGAGGCTCAAGCACATGCCTAGAACAAGCAATAGAGGACAGCACATAGACTTGCAAAAGAAAGTTAGTAAACTTTCTTTGCCTTATTTTGATGTGTCCGAAAAGACAACCGCGAGAGTTTGGGTTCAAAAGGTTGACATGTAATTTCAGTTGAACCCCATGCCGGAGGAAGAGGCCATAAAATTTGCAGCATTACATTTAGATGGTTTAGCACATGAATGGTCACAATCAGATCACATCATACATTGATTTCACGGAGATGCTAATCTAGAGATTTGACACTAAGGACCCTGAATTACACTTTAAAGAATTGGCACAGCTGAAACAAATGGGTACAGTGGCTGCATTTATCGCAAAATTTCAGAAGCTATCAGTTGCGGTCACAGATGTGTCACCTAGGAGATTGTTGATGCTATTCATGGATGGTCTAACAGAACCTTTGAGAGGGACTTAATCCAGCTACTTTACATGAGGCCTTTAAGAAGGCAAGAGGCCTGGAGCCTTCCACCTAAAACCAGTATAAACAGATTATATGTATTGAAATAAATATACTTACAATGAGCGAAGCTCATATATACAGCTTTAGCAAACAATATTTAGCAACTTTCTACAAATAGTCTGCCAGTGAATCGTAAC
>MU228414.1:59489-97901 GCA_018584345.1 Thuja plicata | reverse complement strand
AAAAACGAAGTACCCAGAAAAATTAGACAAAGACCCAGATAAGGTCTCGAAAAACCCACCACAAATCTGGAATCAAAATAAATTTCCGAGTTCACTAGGTAGGGTTTTCGAAGAAAACCCTAGTCGGATATGTACCAATGAAAGAAATTGGTTGCAGATGCCAAAAAAAACAGTCACGTATGCTGTCGCGAGATATCAGACGCGGAGACTAGGCGGGTATCAGAACCAGTCGCAGACATCAATAGGCGGATATCAACAGGCGTGACTTAAATGGCAGCCGGAATCAAATGCCAGTCGCGAAGAAAGCCAGCAGACGAAAGACCAGACGCAGAACAGTGAACTCGTTCGCGCGAGAGACCAGACGCAGAACAGTCCATGCGCCGAATGCAAAGAACTTCCAGCAACGGATGCGAAATATGCAGAGCAATCCAGGCGTCGAACGACACAGATGACACAGGGTTTTCGAAAAAAATCACAGACTTATGATTTCGTGAGAAACTATAACTATTTCGAAACAGCTTAATCACATAGCTCTGATACCATAAAACCAGTATAAACAGATTATATGTATTGAAATAAATATACTTACAATGAGCGAAGCTCATATATACAGCTTTAGCAAACAATATTTAGCAACTTTCTACAAATAGTCTGCCAGTGAATCGTAACTGATTCAGAGCATTAGAAACAGAATCTTCCAAACATGGAAACATTCTAATACTAGGGACAAATTTTATTCTAAGGGGGCCACTTACAAGAAAGACAAAGACAAGAAGAATTTTCAAAAAGAACAACCGCCTAGGGCTGAAACAAAAAGGTTGGACAACGATCTGCTTAATGAATTAAGGAGGAAAAAACTTTGTTTCCATTGTAGGGAACCTTGGGATTTATCACATAAATGTCCAGAAGTCAAAGGCAGCCCATATAGAATATTTTTCAGCAGAGGAATCAATTTTTGAGGATGAGGAAACACATCTGATTCAGAGGGCAGCAATGAGGCAAAACCCGCAGGAGAGGAATCAGGTGATGGGAAAGTTATTGCACGCCTTTCAAGTGATGATCAAGTAATAACCTTCAAGGTGAGGAGTGTGATATAGGGGCAGCGAGTCATTACTTTAGTGGACACAGGTGCTACCCACAATTTTATTTCAGAGAGACTGTTTCAGAAGACAGGACTTCAGACTGAATGGCATGGAGGGTTCAGAGCGATTGTGGCTAGTGGACATAAGCTGCAGAGCACTCGTGTGATTAAGGATATGCATTTACGGATGGGAGATTATGAGATGGTAGAGAGATTTTATGTAGTAGACCTGCAGGAGTACAATTGCATCTTGGGCATGACTTGGATTAAGACACTCCATGAATTTACCTTCAACCTTGATAGGATGGATCTTAAATTTAACCATCAAGGTAGGAAGGTGGTGATTAGAGCACTTACAGATGCAGGGCTACAGGTGGTGTCACTTAGGCGTATGGAGAGATTATTACAACATGATCAAGTTCAGTGGGCAACAGGCATTGTGATATCATCGGAGGATAATACGCAGCAGAAGCATGATTATCCCCCGCAAATACAGGAACTCTTAGACAAACACTCCAAAGTGTTTGAGAATTTGCCACCGGGTAGGCCGCATGATAGGGGCATGGAGCACGTTATAGAGCTTGAGGAGGGGACAAAACCAATCATTATCACATCTTACAGGCATCCGAAGAGGTATAAGGACGAAATCGAGAAGGCTATTAAGGAGCTTCTTGGGATGGGAAATATCAGGCCCAGTAGGAACCCCTTTGCTTCAGCAGTTGTTTTGGTCAAAAAGAAGGATGGGACATTTCGGATGTGCATAGAGTACAGGGGGCTTAATAAAAGAACTATAAAAACAGATACCCGATTCCCAGAATTGATGAGTTAATTGATGAGCTTCATGGGGCTTGCTATTTTTCGAAAATTGATTTGAGTTCTGGTTACCATCAGATTTGGGTCAGGGATGATGACATTGAGAAGGTTGTCTTCCGATGTCACTTTGGGCACTTTGAGTTCATAGTCATGCCTTTCGGTTTGACTAACGCACCCGCAACTTTCCAGTCTTGTATGAACAGGATATTCAGGGATTAGTTGAGTAGGTTCGTGTTGATCTTCTTTGATGATATTCTCATTCACAGTAGGACTTGGGAGGAGCACTTGCAGCACCTTGACATTGTGTTGAGTATATTGGAGAGGGAGTCCCTTTATACAAAAATGTCATAATGCGAGTTTGGGATGACAAAGTTACTTTATCTTGGGCATATCATTAGTGTTGAGGATGTTCGTGACGATCCAGAGAAGATCTGCACTATTATGGATTGGCCTCCACCCAGGAATCTTTCCCATCTCTGTGGTTTCATGGGTTTATGTGGTTTCTACCGCCGTTTTGTGAAGGGATACTCACAATTGGAGGCCCCTCTTACAGATTTGACTCGGAAGGATGCCTTCGAGTGGACTGATAGGTCACAACAGTGTTTCGACATGTTCAAACAGTTGATGAGTTCATGCCCTGTGTTAGCCACTCCGGATTTTACGAGACCCTTCGAGTTACATTGGGATGCGTCAAGAGAGGGAGTTGGGCCAGTGTTGATGCAGGATAGGCACCTAATTGCATTTGAGAGCAGGAAGTTGAGAGGTGTTGAGAGGAGTTACAACATATACGACAAGGAAATGTTAGCCATTATGCATGCATTGGCTAAATTCAGCCAGTATTTGGTAGGCAGCAAAATTCAGAGTTAAACGGATCATAATAGCCTGAAACATTTCCTTGGACAAAAAAAATTTGAATGACAGGCAGCAAAAATGGGTCAGCAAGTTACAGGCTTACAACTTTGACATAGTGTTCATCAAAGGGAAGAAAAACATTGTTGTTGACGCCTTATCACGGAGACCTCACTTGTGTGCCCTATGAGCAATATCAGATGATTGGAGAGAGTTGATTTCTGCAGAGTATGCAAAAGACAGGTGGGCTAGGAGCATTATTGATGGCACAGTGTAGGATGAGAGGTATTCAATGGCAAATGATTTGACCACCTACAAGGACAGGATTTGGTTGGTGCCTGGATCTGCTATTAAGCGGAAGATTCTGTGAGCCTTTCATGACTCACCTATGGCAGGTCATCAGGGATACTTCAAAACTTACAAACAGGTGAGAGAGTGCTTCACATTGAAGGGGATCAAAACAGATGTATTACAGCATGTGAGAGAGTGCCTAGCATGCCAGCAAAATAAACATGAACACACATTTTTGGGTGCTTTGTTGCGGCCCCTACCCATTCCGGAGAAGAAGTGGGATAGTGTGTCAATGGACATTATCATGGGCCTACCTAAGGTCCAAGGTAGGGATTGCATCTATGTGGTGGTCGATGGCTTAACTAAGTTTGCACACTTCTTTCTCATTGCATCCACATACACTGTAGTACAAGTAGCAGAGTTATTTTCTAGGAGATATTTAGATTGCATGGATTGCCACGGACTATTGTCAGTGATCGGGACAGGAGATTCATGAGTCTTTCCTAGCAAGAGCTCTTCTGGTTATGTGGAATAGGGCTCACTCTGAGCACTAGCTACTACTCTCAAACCGACGATCAGACTGAAATAGTTAATAAGTGGGTTGAGGGATACCTCCATAATTACATAGCAGGCCAACAGAAGACATAGGTGAAGTGGTTGCATCTTGGTGAGTACTGCTACAACACTACAAACCACATGTCTATTCAGATGACACGATTCATGGCTCTCTACGAATATGATGCTCCGAGTTTCCTAGATCTATTGTTCAGCGATAGTTGGGTGCGTAGGGCTAGAGAACTGTTACAGGAGAATCAAGATATCATGAGATCTTTGAAGGAAAATATGCAGAAGGCGTAGAACCAACAGAAACAGTATGCAGATCAACACAGAGTAGAACGGCCATTTGAGTTGGGTGATATGGTTTACCTCATGTTGCAACCATACAGGCAGTCCTCTCTTAAGAGGAGTGGTGCAGAAAAGTTGAAGCCACGGTACTATGGGCCTTTCAGAGTGATCAGGAGGATTGGGGAGATGGCCTATGAGTTAGAGTTGCCAACGCACAGCAAAATACATAATGTATTTCATGTGTCACGCCTTAAAAAGGCACTGGGACACAATGTGATGTCTTCAGCAGAGTTGCCTCCTCTCGATGATGAAGGGAAATTAGTGTTGGTTCCTAAGGCTATCTTGGATTCCAGGGAGCGTATGTTGCGGAGGAGGACTATCAGAGAATACCTGATGCGGTGGAAGAATCTGCCGAGTGAGGATGCTACATGGGAGAATGAGAACATCTTGCAGCATCCAGAATTGAGGTTGCTTGAGGACAAGCAATTTCAAGGGGGGCAAACTGTAATGTCCCCTTTCTAGCTTATCACTTCATGATGTGTCGTTAGCCCATTTTGTCTAGGTCTCATGGGCTAACTAGGACTTTACAGGGATCAGAGGTGGTTTTGCCTAGGGCAATTTCAGTTGCAGGCCAATCAAGGTTGTTTTGGCAAGGTTTCCAGATGCTAACTATTTTTAGTAAGTCAATAGAGGGCTCAGTTGTGACTTTTCAGTATTGAACTGGGAGCGTTTTGTCGAGCTCTTTCCAATGAGCTATCATGAATGAGATTCCGAGTTCATTTGCTATTTTATTTTAATGCTTAAAGTTTTATTTAATTGACTATAGTAATAAAGTACATTATAATATAAAAGTCACTTTATTATTCAAAGGGGTATTTTATTCACCTAAGTGGAAAATGATATTTTAAAAAGGAGAAAACATGTACATGGGATGGAAATATCAAGGAAAAAGCAATCGCGTTAAAATAGGAGCCGAAAAAGCAATCGTGATAAAATAGGAGCGGAAAAACAAAAATTTCGAAATTATAGGAAAGAGCAAAAAGGTGATTTTTATTATCCCACATTGTCAAGGCAAGTGATGGAACTCTTACAAAGTGATATAAAAAGGATTGAAGAGCTCTCTTTGGGTATGCTTGGATATTGTGAGAATTTGGTGACTTGTGGAGATTATTTTCTCAGGGCTTGGAGGACGCAAACCCTTCTTGCTAGCATTCTTCTCGTTGTTGCAAGATACAGTGAGGAGAATTTGGTGGCCATTCAAGGTAATAACTTTGTTTATGCTGGAGGTTTTAATTGAAAGAGATTTATAATTGCCTTGGGTCCGATTTGGTGGATTTGTGGCTTGAGTTTGAATGCCATAACTGATAGTGCATGAATACTTGCTGGCCATACTTATATTTACAAATTTGGAGTTTGTGGCTGAAACTGAACATCCATTGAGAAAACGGATCAATCTGTTATCATCTAGAGCAGGAGGACATGGAGACAAGAGCTGGCTGTATACACTCAGGAGCAGGGACGAAACAGTCAAACCTTCAGCCCAGCAGGCCATAATAAACTTCAAGACATTGGAGTTATGTTGTAGATGTCTGGAAGTGTTTCAATAGAAAGCATACAGATCTGATGACAGCAGTTGGAAGCTGTTCATCCAAGAGACAGTGCCATATGCCTGGGCATGTTGATCTTGTGGTTGCCAACACTAATACAGACCCAGATATCAGTGAACTTGGGTATTATTGTTGCTGAAGCTGTTTCAAAGGTATTAGAAGCACTGTACAATCAGTTTCAAATCAGAACTCTCAATCTATTAACTCTGGACCAGGTCTGCAACAATATTTCCTTGCCTTGTAATAAAATAAGTTCTAAAGTAAAATCTGAGTCTGTTATTTGTTATCAGCATTGTTTTTTCAAATGTATTGCATATCAATGCCATGTATAGTTCATGTTATTCAACAAATCTGAAGGTCATCATAAACAATCTTTACCATTTGCATTAAGAATCAAAAAATACTCAGAGATCAGATTACATGCCAATTGTTTTACAACAGTCCCTTGGGCTAAAACGTTTAAACAAAAAAAGAAAAAAAAAAAAGAGCAAGGGGTGATCATTACAATATCCTTTATTTATAACAACAGTTGAATCCATCTCCTCGCAGGTATTTGTTTTATTCTGTTGAAACAAAACTATGAAATTCATATTTTCTTCATTGCTGTTCCAAACCTCTTTGACTGACTTATCATCCTTACTTTCCCCACAAATGTGATTAGGTGTTCAAGTCGCCTGGCGTGTGAAACAAATCTGCTCCCTTCTCATTTGGTTCTTACTCTTTTTGGAAGACCCTGCAACC
This sequence comes from Thuja plicata, assembly GCA_018584345.1. Classification (NCBI taxonomy): domain Eukaryota; kingdom Viridiplantae; phylum Streptophyta; class Pinopsida; order Cupressales; family Cupressaceae; genus Thuja; species Thuja plicata. The sequence goes on along the minus strand of MU228414.1, from coordinate 91,673 downwards.
TGTAAGCCCATTGAGATTAGTTCATTTTCAGTCATTTGTCCCTTGAACCTTTCAATTTCATGCTCAACCAATCTTTTTGAAAGCTCATAAACCATAGGTGATATAGGCTGCTCCTTCCTCCAAATAGCCAACAAGTCTGATTGCAACCACTTGCAGATATCATCATCCTCATCTAAGATTAAGGACATAATGTTTTGCATACAAACACTCACATTGACTAGATGATGGTTCCTGATTTCAGCTAAGAGGCATTGAAACATTTGAAGACTCATTTTTCACATTTGAGATCCAACATAATGATAAATGATCTGATTCTTGCCATAATTTCTAAAATCTTAGCCCTCTTACCAAAAGTAGGGGCTTTGACATCATGTAACCCCTGTAGGCTCTCCGCACTCAGTTGTAGAGCCTTCTTCAGTATAAAATCATTATAAGGTGCTACAAGAGTTGTTATTCGTATGATCTCACTGTGACAAGAAGCAACTATAAGTCTCACCTCTTCATAAGGATGTTTCATAAACCTACACTGTACCAAAGCAAGCATTGAGAGCTGCAAAGCCCAATTTAGAAGTCTCAAATCTGACTGGTCTAGTTTGGACAAATATGAATCTAATTCTTCCAAATTAGAGAGAACGCCATCTAGAAATTTCATGGACTCCAATTGTAATCATATTACATAGAGTCAATTTCCTATTTATTTTTCTTTCTGCAAGTCCCTTAGTTGTTCACCATTAAATGTGTCATTAAATTCTTTTGAGAAAAGATCACTTTTCTGATCTGCCATTGTCTTCATTTTGTCTTCTAAGATAATCTTTGTGAATTTTACAAAATCTGATGCACACTTGAACAAAAACTGCACAAATCGTATCCTAGTTTGTACCAATTTCCTACACAACTTCCCCAATTCAGCTACCCACTGTAGTATGCTATCCGAAAAGCAATTCCAATATTTAATTTGTAATTTCAGACATGTGACTGAATAATTCTAAGTTTCTTTTTTGTTTGCAAGAGGATTTGGAACTTGTTTGGAATGTTTTGATATAGATCTGACTTCCAAACAAACTGCCTAGTACAGGATGAAGTTATTTGTATTCCTCCAGGTTTTAGTATGCAACAGAGCAACAGATAACCAGCACAAATACATTTCAGGAAATATCAGAACCAAGTAGATTCCCAAAACAGGAAACAAATCACAAATTTCTGACCTTTACATGGTAGTCATTCCCAGCACAACATAGTTTTTGGTAGATAGTTGAGGCAGCAGCAAGGAGATAGTTTGTCTGATGTCCCAAATGTGGGTCAAAAAAACAACATATATTCATTCTCCCAATGGTAATATGAATGTAGATTATAGGAGCAATGATCAGAATGTGCACAGGAGTTCACTGGTAGAAAAGAAACAAAGATGTTTGAGACGATATCCAACCGTCTTAAACATTGAAAACGATACTTGCAAGAAGACTCTCTGATCTTATGACCAACCTTGAAAGGTTGAAGACTCTGAATTTTGCTCAGTGATTATATTCTTCTGCTCACAGGTCCAGACATGACCCAAACTGAATAGGCACCACTATCAAGTGCAGATTTAAAACAAAGGAGTTAATGAAATCAACCCTCCCTTCCTGCAAGAGTTCAACTAACCCTCAAAACTTTGTTAATTCTATGAAATCTTGAATGAGTGCTCTGGTGCAAGAAGACCAAGGATTCACGCCAATCAACACAGAATTCTTTTGTCAGTCCCGACAATGGAAGTAGCTTGCATACTAACAACTCGATACTACTGTGTAGTTCGACTTCCCACCTAAGTGCACACCTGACATAACCACTGGTATCAAATCTCATGTTTAACCTGAATCTTCAACCACAACTTATACCCATCTTGAGAAATGAAAGCTCTGTGTAAACAGTGCATCCTCCCGCCTGAGAGAAGTCAAAAATCTCAGTTCCTTTCTTTTTTTTCTGGCCTCAATCGATAGTGCCTTGCTCAGTATTTCACTTAGTTCTCAGCAGATATAAATTCCAATCACCACACTACAACAACGATTCTTGTAGTGTTTGCTATCTTGTCACAAATGGCTCAGCCCATAATCAATATTCATGGCAAACATATTTAATAAATACCAATTCAAATTATCTCTGTATTATATTTATTGACCACAACACATATTTGCGACTAAACATTACAAACTTTAATGTTCATTGGTCAAATATTTATCCAATTTGCAAATAAAACTAAGGGCATTCAATTTGTTTCTCCTCCGCATTCACCATATACTCGACCTGAATAATGCCCACACTAATAATCAAGCCAATATAATCTTTATAATTAGTCATCTTATTATAGTTTTGACGCCCACACAATAACGGATAATGAAATGAACACCTCATTGAATATAATATTGCAGCACCCAAAAATTCTCACTCGCAAATATTTTAGAAGATGGCTCCTTATTGATTAATCAAATTATTTAATAATCCCAACATCATTTTATTTAATATTCAATTCAAATATTCTTCATATTCTGCAATATCCAGAAAGGTAACTCTAGCGTCAATTTCGTCCTCGAATTCAATTCTAAAAAATGGTTTCTTTAATGTTTACCCTTCAGGCTGGCAAGATAAACTGCTCTGATTCCACTGAAATATCCCCCTATGGATATTTGCTCCAGAATATACCAATGTTCCACAGGAATTTTAACAAACAATTTGCATGCAAATTTATTTCTATTCATGCAATAGATTATTTTGAAAATCATATGACATCAGATTGAAATAGAGATCTGAAATTAAATATGAATACTGTCATCAAATAGATAAATCATTACAACCTTTGATACTGCAAGAATTGTCTTCAACCGAAGACTTCAAAAATTTGTCCACTTGTGATCTCCGTCACAAGTCCACCAAGAAATGAATTGGGTTTGTGTCCAACCCACCAATAAATCCTAAACGTCTCTGTCCTCAGGTTTCAGAACTGAAAGCTAAAAGCTCCCAAACTCTCCAAGAGAGAATAATAAACCAAGCATAATGAGAATGAGCCTCTCAATGTTCTTTTATTGCACATCCTTGTGACAAGTCGTTTTCCTTCTGCCAGTCTCTTCATATTCCTTTTCTCTATCTCTTTATTTTCCCACTTTTAAATTGAAATGACTTTACTAATTTTTCACCAGGCTCGATAAAAGTCATTTTAATACTTTATTAAATCATTAAACTAAGTTGTCATTTAATCTGATATAATTTAACAACTTAAAATTTAAATATTTAATTGACTTCTAATGTCCCAAAAAGGGGACATTACAGCTATCCTCCCTTATGGTTGCACGTCTTGAGCTGTCCTTCTTCACTTATGACTGCCATCTTGACTATCTCTTTGTCCCTTGGTCATTGTCTGAAGCTCTTTGCTGTCCATGCTAGGCCCTTCAATTAACTGAGTATTCATGTTTCTTTCATTATTCTTTACGGATTGTCCTAGCAGAGCTTGCATGACTGTCTTGTGACCACCCCTGTGCTCATTATGATGTCTTCATGAAACTTGTTTACTATCTATTCGCTTTCAAGAGATCTGTTCACTCTTTTGCTGTTGCTCTAAAGCCCTTCATGACTGTCTTGTCTCCTTTAATACCACTGTGATCATTTACTTTTGTTTTCTTATAACAACCTATCATTAAGGCCTTTGATAGTTCAAGATACTGTTTCAGTTCAATTTGTTCCACTGAACCCTGTGGAATTGTTAGTGCACACCATGTTGCAACTGTCAGCTTGCAAGTTGCAATCACGTGTAGATACTTGTCTAGATAGATAATGAGAACTAGGAATCTCTGTGCTGGTTTAGCTTACTTGCAGCTTAAGCAATAATCGATTCCTGCAATCCTGTGGCAAGTCATGTCATTTCATGGCACTACACAAATATTCCAAGTTGAAAAGTCACAGCTCCCCAGAAAAGCACCATGTAACAAGATACTGCCCCATGTCTGAATGTATCTGCCTCTGACTTCATATCTGGGAAATCACAATTTACTATTACTCCAATTGTGGTACAAATACAGCCAAATATTGAAACCATCACCTGTTATTCTAGGACAACATGGAACAATTTCCTTCTTAATAACTTAATAAACAGAAACTCTGACAAGGCAAAAATTAGGCCATGCAAGGCAGAACCCAAAATGTCCAAGATATCACAAGCAACATATTGACCATTGCTTACAAGTTACACCTACAGGCCTATCAGAATCTGAATCTAGGCCTATAATCACCGCAGCTGCAGTTATAATTGCAGTTGAATTGAAAATGGAAGCATTCGATCTTTAACCCACAATAAAATAAGCAAAGACTGCTGTAAATGCAAGTGAGGATGAAGCAAGAAGAAAAGATATTGATGCTAGTAAATATGAGTAAGCCCATGCACTCAAGAATCCAAGTATTGCATATGAAATGATAAGTTGCCAACTACGTCGTGTAGGTGAGATTCCTTTTCGAAAATAAAATGAAAATAGAAATACAGCAGTTAGAGGCCAGCCTACTACTGCTATCCATGAGAGCAGCCACCCGCTCTTTCCACCATCAACATAGTAAAGCCAAGAGAGAAGACTGGAAGCTAGAAAAGCTGGTAAGTATAGAATGTAACCACGTAGATCTTTCACTTTGGAGATATGTGGACATATTCACTGAAGTGCCCACTGCCTTCCACAAAAACTATCATAAAACTACCACTTTGATCTTTAAGATTGACTTATTCCTTTGTTTGTGGACTTATCAACTTTCATCATAGCATAGCATCCATTGCACAAAGGATTGTCTTTTATTTGACCCTCACTATTATTATGCCACTTGATTGTCATAATGGGTATGACTGTCACTATTCTTATACCCTGCTTCCATCATGACAATTTGTCAACCATTGTCCTCCTTCAATCAATCCAATCTTCATTGCATGACTACTAAAAAGCAAACACTGTCTTCAAGTGACCAATCTGAAAACTCCGTGCTCTTTTATCATTTTTTCAATAATCTCTTTCATAGGTCCCTCATTGATGCTATACTCTACAAGTTACAACCCAATCCTTAACCTCGTACTAAGTTCACCCCAAATGGGCTCTCAGTGGATACCACATCAATGATCAAACACATGCCTTGGATAAAACCTTGGACCGAGAGCTTTAAGTGACCAGGAAGCTTATTTTTCTGATTTTTCCTTTAAACCCCAAAAATGCCAGGAGAACAGACTTGATTGGTATTTAGAACTTCCATATTAGCAGCAATCTTATCACAATTCTCAGTATTTGAGGCCACATCTGGGCTTATTATTAGGAATTCCTATGGCTCCAAAAGTAAATACAAGCTCCTTCAATAATGAATAGCTACGGACATCTGCTTTTCTTGGATAAAAACAAAGCCCATGAAACAAACCCTCTCTTGAACACCTACAGGCTACAGACATCCTATAGAGAAAACCCTAGCAACACACAAAGTCCAGCGACAGGAACATACCAGGTGAGCTGTGACAGAAAGTATACAAGCTTGAAACACAAATAAGCTTCAGATGAACTCTTAGGATCTTCTTGACTCAGCAACGTGACATCTAATTCCTCTTCAAAACACGAAACTACATGCCTCCAAATCTATACAACGTGCCATTAACCTCCTTCAACATGGATGCAGCTCTTCAAAACTTAACAACATTGGCAAATAGTGAGGTCAACAGGTGTTATCCTCTTGAATGCATGAAGTGGAGGACTCTTTAAGTGAAAGACACAGCAAAACCATAGCATTTTTGTGTTGTGTGGATGAGGAGGGAAAAGTAAAGCCAGATTTCCCCTTCTTTTTCTTTGTGTTGAATACAGTCAACAAAACTTTGGTGCCCAAGGTTTTACTAAATCTCTAGTCCTTATAAAACATAACCCAATAATCTCTAAGGACTTATAATCCAAGTTTGAGAAAAATAACTATTTTTTTTAAACGGTTTGAGCTGATATTACAAAAATGTCAACAATAACATACCCCTATCTCATTGTTGATTCTTCCCTCTCAAGATGTGGAAGGCTTAAAATATCACAGAACTTTTTTGCTTGAACAAGGTTGTAGTCCTAATTACTCTACAACTCTCCTGATTGTCCATTCTCTACAACATGTTCACCTCATTAAGATACACGTGATGGAAATCACAATTTTGCCAGAGTTGCATGGAAACAGATACAGAGTCAGATGCAAATATGTCTGGGTTTCAAGAACCGCTTAATATTTATTTATATGTATTTTGATTTTTATATTTTAGGTTATTATTTTATTTTATACTATTTGCATCTTTACTCATTTAAATATGTGAGTGGGTGAGAGAACAATTTTTTAATGTTTTTTTCCTGCAATTTTCAAATGTTGTTTCCCAACTCTTAAATGGATAAGGCAACAGATGGTGTTGTACCACTTCTAGACATCGGACAGAACCCGAAACAGGCTTGTATATCGATACATCCAGATACAACACCCATGCCATAACTGGGAGCAATATTCATATCTGGCATCCAATACACAGATATGTGTGTCTCTGATGGGGGGAGAGTACCCATCAAGTCCAAAGTTTGCATAATTTCTTTTACTAAAATATCATAGGACTTCACAAAGTCCACTAATTTCATATCATTATCAAAACAATCAAAACACTGTATGACAGTGCAGCTTAAGAATGCTAACATGAGCATAAAAATCCATGAATATTCAATCAAGTTTGACAGCTCCATTCATAAGAAAATGGCAGCATTCCAGATTTGAAAATTTATGTTTACAAAAAGGTTAACGGAAAACAAGAATTTCAGTCAGTAGTATAAGATTGACATATTAAGATTAAATTATTATGCACTTTGTCTACCAAACATCACAAGAGCATGAACCATAGGAAAGAATCAGCAATCAGTGTTAAATAACACATACCATCACAGCTGCCTGTCATAAAGAAATCTGCATTTGAGACTGCAACATGAGTGACCACATCACGATGCATGTAACTTTTCTCATACCTGTCAACAGACACAATAATGGCCTTTGAATCTAAACCAATGAATAACCCAAAATTTTGAAAAATTAATTGAACGCAATTTTATCTACTTGTCATTATTAATGTGTTAATTGTTAGACTGTAGACATAAAGAAATGGCATAAATTCTCCCCTATCACATATGAGGCCTTTCCAACATTGTGGGGTTGCTCTCAACAATACGGAATGGCAAAATTCAAAGCATAAAAAAGGGAGAAAAAAATATATATTAATGTCCACTAATGACCAAAAATAAGTCAATGCAGCTTTAAAATACACTTATTTGTCAGAGAGGTACTAAGGTAAAAAGATCCTTGGTCATAAAAGTACCTAAACACTAGGCATTAAAGAAATGTAAATATAACAAGAAATGTTTTATTTGTTTTTTTATGGTGTTGTCAAAATTTAATTAGATATAGCTTTTCTTCTCTTTATTTTTGTGCAACTTACTTTGTAAGTGATCAATTAGAACGAAAAGTGCAAAGACACCCTTAGAAGCACACCCAAGCCACTTAACATCAAGTTTGAAGATCAAAAAGTGCATTAAAGGCCTTCTGCATGTGCCCCGTGACTCAAATATCAAAAGGCAAGTTCGAAACATTCAAAAAGTTGCTAATAACTGCCCATGCTCACACAAAGAGAGTTGGATGATAAAAATCTAGTGTTGAAACATTAAAAAGGTGTTTTACGTGATATATTGCACTCTTGAGGCGTTGCGAGAGAGTTTCAAAGTGAAAACATGTAAAAAAAATGTTCACGACAGTCTAAAAGCAAGCCCTGAGAACGATAGAACACTTAAAAACAAGAAGAGTTCCTCAAGGAGCATGCTTTTGAATGGAGAAACCCAAGTTCCACCTTTAAAACATAAACAAACACCATTGAAGCAACTTTCCCAGCATCTTGTTGATCATTAGCAGCAGATCCTTCCAGTTTCATTGCAATTTATTGGGGACTGGCACTTGTTCTCATTCTTCCAAACATATCATTTCTTGCTCTCTTCATTCAAGGTGTTTCAAAATTATCATGCAATGGTTGCACCAAGGATAGACTTTCAGGGGTTATTGTTGACCAGGCATAGGGTTTCAAAACAACAATGTTTGCAAGCTTGCAGAGAAAGCAAAGAATGAAAGTGTTTTAAATTCAAGTCACCACGATTATTTGGTGAGTTGCCAGTTTCAAGCTTCTTTAGAGGATCTATCGTGCTCAAAATGAGGAAGCTGTATCAGAAACACAAAGATAAACTTACCAACACCAAACTGGCTATTTTTGGCTAAGGTTATTTTTGGAGACAGCTATTTCAAGATAATTTTCTAAAATATTTATTTAAAGGTGGTCTATTTTAAAAAACGTAGTTTAATAGAATTTGTATTTAAGGCTTGCTTTGTGTGCAAACAAACTATTGGTCGCATCAAAAATTCAGTATGCTTCTTTTTTTCTTTGATCTTAAATAAGTGCATGCAAAATATTATAAATAACTGTTTGGTGCTTAGATTTTCTAGTTGTAATTTTATGCATGTTTTCTGCTGAGATTACTGTTCAATTTTTGTGTGATCTTGCATATGTGTTGTTTAAGGAAATCAAATTACTTTTATTGAAAATTTCAAGTTTTGTATTGCAAATTTCATTAAATCGGTGATTGCAGCATTCTATGTGATTCCTTCCATTCAATTTGCTTAATCTGCTGTGTGTAATCCAGTTCTATGTTTTATATTGTACTCATGTTTTCTACTCTCTGCTTTTAGCTGTACAATGCAAGTGTGTGTTAGCTGCTGTGTATAGTTTCAAGAAAAGATATAAATATATCTCATACTCTCTAACTACTGATAAGCCTTGTGCCTTTGCCTGAGAACTAAAAGGATAAGCCATTTCTTTAGTAAATGTGGGTTTCACACGCTGAACATCGCGGGCTTATAAAACACGGTTTTGTGGATATAGAGAACCATCGATTAGGAGAAAATATCACTTAAATCCACGGATAGGAGAAACCCTCGACGCCCAGAAAAAATGAACATGCGATTTTTCACCCACGTTACTTGCAAAAACGGCCACACAAAACCGTCAAATGCACTCAGGAAGAGTAAACACAAGCACACACAAAACCTTTTTCTAAAAAAATCGTTTTTCAAAGAGCCAGAAAATTTCAGTAGAAATTTTAGAAAAAAGAATTTTGCTTTTGTGGCTCTGATACCATGTTCAGAAAAGAACTAGTAATTGCATTGATTTAACAAAATGAGTGTAAGCTCATTATTAGAAATTACAATTTACAACCAAGAAGTTCTAAAAGAAACTAACTGAAAACAGAAACAGAAAATAGAAACTAACTAAACTGACATAATCTAATCTATTACATAATTGACCATTAAAAGTAAATAATTATTCTAACAAATAGTATAAATAAAAATAAGTGTCTATCACTAGCTGGAAGAATCACCATGATCAGATCAGTCATTTCAGCGACACCAATATATCTAATGTCATGTTATTAGACAACACACAAAGCAGCAGCAAATCTGGAAAGTTTACTCAAAAGTTCCTTTGGGAAGGTGCAAAAGAGGATAAAAAAATTCCACTATTCAGCTGGGAAGATGCATGTCTACCAAGAGAAGTTGGGGGAGCAGGTGTGAGCTGAACAAAGGCACAAAATTTAGCATTGATTGCAAAATTATCATCAAGAATGTATAGAGAGCCACATAGATTGAGGTGCAAAATATTTCAAAGCAAATATTTAGAATCCTCTGAACCAAAATTGAATCTTAACTATTGGCAATACAGGCAAGGGATCTGATGTTTGGAAACTCCTATGTGAAAGTAGACATCTAATTACGGATCACCTAACATGGAGAATATGTGATGGACAAAAAACCAACTTTTGGTCTGACTCTTGGAATGTCCACAAACCATTAATTGACATCATTAATATTGCGGATTATATTGAAAACATAAGACTTCTGAAAGGTTCCAAAGTAGTTTAATATCTGGAAACGAATTTTTGAAGATATTGGTATATCCCACAAATGGATAGACACAATGACTTTACCAATTCCGTATAATCTGTAAATACCATTGAAAGAAGAACTAAACCAGAGATAAATACAGATTAGCAAAAAAGAAGATGAAATTATATGGTGTGCTTCTAAAACAGGAGAATACACGGCAACAATAGGCTATGCAGTTCTAAAAAATGATGCATACAAATCAGAATTGGCCTTACCCACTATGTTGGAATCCTGTTGTTTTACCTGAAGCGGGAGTATTTCTTTGGACAATACTACATAAACACATACTTACAGGAGATTGCCTTCATAAAATTGGTTTCCATGGGCTAACTAGATGGAGAATCAAGCAAGCATCTACTATTGAACTGCCCATATGCAGTACAGTGCTGGGATTGTATCCAAACAGAATTTGGATGGAGTAGTCCTCGACATGAAGATATCACAGAGTTCATTAATAGTTGGCCAAAGATTAAAAGCAAAGTGTTATGGTCTGATTTGTGGATTATTGCACCGTCAATTATTGTTTGCCAGATTTGGAAAGAGAGGAATAGAAGGATCTTCAAGGGAAAGGAAAAGAAACTTTAAGAACTTATTTAGATGACTAAAGATAATATTATAGAGGTTGGAAATGTAAAATGTAAATTTAAAGCGAATAGAAAATTTGGTGAATGGGATGAAGAAATGCAAAAGAAATGGATTGAGTTTAAATGTCCACCAATATTATCATTTGTAAAAAATCAGAAAAGAGCAGAAGCCAAAAGGATTAATCCAAACAAAGATAGATGGAAAATAAACTGTGATAGAGCAGCTAACAGAAATCCAGGCAGAGCAAGCGCTGGGAGTATTGTTCGTGATAATAATGGTAAATGCATTTGGGCCATATCCTAAAAATTGGGTGTGGCTACAAACAATAAGGCAGAGATGGAAGCCCACATATGTGGTCTGAAGCTATGCAAGATGAAGAAGACTAAGAACATAGACATCGAAGGCGATTTGCAAATTTGTATTCAGGCACTGATCAAGAAAAATGCCCCCAATTGGAAACTCAAAGAGAGGATAGCAGAGGCGTAGGAGCTATTGGAAGAATTAGGTGATTTCACTATATCGCATACATACAAGAAAGCAAACAGGGCAGCTGATAATTTGGCAAATCATGGTAAAACTCAACAAGAGCAGGTTATAATTGGTTCAAACCTCAATAGTTGGGATTGACTAAAAGAGATTTGTCAGGCAGAACAGAACCAGTTATGTTAAAAGACACCATACTAGAAGAGGCAGATTAGTATCTAATATAAGACAGGGGAAACTAAAGAGTATTGTTATCAAAGGAAGTGATGGCATTTAATAATAATCGTGACATAATAACATCCGAGTTTGTTGCATTCGTAGCAGATTATGACAAGCAATGATTCAAGGGGGAACAAATCAACGTACCATGTGCATCAAAAGGCTGTGAATTATAGAGAACACATACATCAAAATTGCAGAAGGATGTAACTGAAGTATATGTAGTAACTAGTAATAGAATCAGAATCAATCAGTTTTGATCAGTTTGACTAATTAAAGCTGCACAAAGACCATTGTATAGAAAAGAAAGTACAGGATTGGAAATCGTTTCATGATTCCTCAAAGCAGAAAAACCGATGCTTAGTAGTCTAGTCAAACAAATGTACGAAGGAAACAGTCAAGATCACTAAAGAATATAACAGAGTAATCTAAGGCAATTGAAAAGAACAATGCATCAAATATGAAGATATAAGTACCTATTACAATGAGGAAGACAGCAAATTACATGATAGATTCACAGAAAATATTGGCATGGGAGGCAAGTCTACAAAAGTAGATAAGGTAAGAGAAGTCTAAATACACTCGGCGATAGATATGAGGGTAGATTTCTTAAAGATTTTCAATCTATTTTGAGGTTGGAAAACAGATAATTAAGGCGACCAATCAGACTTTATATCCGGTTTAGTACAAGAAGATCGGTATGAAAATATTGAAAGGGATCGATGAAGATCTTATTAATTTGAAAACATAATCTTTAAGACTGTAGCAGAGGACAAAAAGTAGAATTTGACAGCAAAACTTCATGTGTTGATTCAGCAAAAACCAGAAAGAATAATACTGTATGGCATCTTAAACAGAAATAGAATCTTTTGAAGAGCTTCATACAAGAATAAATAGATGAAGCATTTGTAAGCAGGCAGCATATAGAAGGAAAGAACAGAGAACACAAGTGCGGATTATAAGCATGGCTTTCACTTTCGGCACAAGCTGCAATTGTGGTGAGGAGAGCCCAGAAGATCAGTGCAAGAGGTTCTTTAAGTGTGAAGACAATGATGTTAGACAGGCCATATTGATGATCCTGAGGAAGTGCTATGCATCTAGTTCTCAAATCCATGATAAAATGGTATACAAACACTTCTTTACTCCACTTATCCAGACAATTGGCTCAAAGGAATGGGCAAGAGAAATAGGAAGCAAGCTGGCAATTGATCACAATTGGCCCAATGTATCTACTGCTTTGGATGAAATACAGATCGGAGAAGCTACTGGCTTTCTAGGAATGATATTTGATCTAAACAGGAAAGATAAGAAAGGGAAGATGAAGACTGCTTGGTCCATCTTCAAGCATTGTGTGAAGTGTGATGATTTTGCCCCTCTCAATGTGTTCCAGATATCTAACACTGATGTATTGCCTGATGAAGAGATGCCTTGCATCTAGGACTTTGGTAAAGGAATATGTTATTTCCTGCACAATTACAAATGATGTAATATTTTACCGTTTAATGAAAGGGAGCTACCCCCATACTGGTATGCACTTACCTATTAAAAAAATAATCTCAGAATTTTTAGATTTGTTTGAGCATTCAAATTTTCAGTTTCTCTATTTCTACAATTTGGAGTTAAAATTTTGATTTTACTCTTTCAGGCTTTACATTTGTACCATATAGTTGACAACCTTGTATGTAGCAGAGCTGCAATTTTCAGATTGTACGTCAAAGTTTTACCAACCAAAATACAGCTTCCTGTTAGGAATTAGAACTGATTAGGAATTCCAATGTCTAGCTCAAAATTTCAAATATCAGATTTTAGATGCAGGTCTTGTTTAGGTTATAAAAAGAAGTTTGCATTGGAAAAAAAAGCTTAAGATAAATTACCTGCTGAACATGCTTCTCATGCTTCTTCTAAAAAGTTCTAGATATGAAGACATACACCAAGAGGAATTTCACAATGGTGTCGGTATAGTTTACTTCATAATAAAAGAAGATCATTTTGTCCCTTGGTTGTCAAAGAGTGATGAGTTAAGCCTGCCAAATGACAATTGTAAAACCCTATTGTTTGAGAAACTAAAAGACTGCACAGAGAAATTGCAGAGATTGCTCAATGTTCTGTATAAGATTGAAAGGGAAAAGGGGTTGTCAAGAATAACATGAGAAGTCAAACAAGAACGTGTATCAAGTGCTTTTACTAAAGAGAAAACTAATGCTGCAAAACAGACAAATAAAATGGATGGCCAAACCAAAGTTCCACGGAGTTTCCTGAGGGGGGATGAGGGAACACGGGAACGGGTTTTGGAGACTGGGGGACCAAGAGCCTAAATTTGGGGACAATGAAGGGATGGCAGGGGGACAGCGGTAGATCGGTGGTAGGGGGGTGGTGTTGATATAAAAATAGAGGTGAATTGAAATCTTCAAGGCAAAATCTGCATTATAACATACTGTGAGTGCCCCAATAAAAGGCCAAGTAGTTTTCACGAAGTTAAAGATGGCATGTGCCATATAGCAAGTGACCGGGCAGTGTCCCCTTAAGAGATGGTGGAGGCAGAAGTGGTGGTGCAGCGGGGGGACATTTCCCCCAAGTCTTGGAAATCCCCCTATAGGGGACAGCTTTTTTTTTGGGGGGGGGGGAGGGGGGCACAACCCTGTGGAACACTGGGCCAAACCAAACAAACATGAGAATAAATTTTGGTGAGAGATATAGTTCCCTGATGTGGTGACTAGCAAGATAGAAAACCCAAGCCCACCAAACAAGGAAACTGAGAGACGCTGCTCAAGTATCATCGACAGGAGTGGCGATGTTCCAAATACCAGCAAACTTTGTACCCCCTGTCCCATGCAGTATTCTGAATTAAGCAATAGTCTCACTCTCCAATTGAAAAATAAAAATAGAATTGATTAAAAAAACTCAAAGCCAGGCCAAGGTGGCCCCTTACACTTCTACTTAACTCTAGCCAACAAACTCCCCTGCCCTGATCTAATTTCTGTGCTCTAAAATCTTTATTTTCTGCATCCTATGCATTTTTTTGAGTTGTTTACACATTATATTACTAAAAGAAAAAAATATCGGCATCTATAATATTTAAAAGGAAAGCCAAATTTATCTGCAATTCAACCTACGTTCTTAAAATAAATCTGCGATTTTAGTAATAGTAGTTTTATCTCCAACCACGATTTTAGTAATAGTAGTTTTATCTCCAACCACATGTGAAACTCATACATTTACCCAAGCTAAACAGAATTTAGACTTCGGCGTTGTTGCATTCAAATCAATTGAATTATGTGTCCACTAAAACCTAAAGTGATGTCGTGCTACTAACTCTATAGGTTACAGTGCAAGGTTTATGCCAGTAGCCAATATAATAGACTATATCGCCATAACCTGTGCAGCCAAAAGTTCAATCGTTTTCCAACACAGGTCAAGTCAACAGAACCATTTACACATGGCATTCCCAAAGTAAAGGTTGTGCACAGTTTATTTATAACTACTAATCTCCACATGAACAAATACACCAAATTCCTTTCACTCTAACCATAGGAAACTCGAATACATCGATATCGGATGAAAGTCAAGGATGAACCGGACGCAAGAGATGCCTCTTGGTCATGGAATCAAACACCACGCACTGGGAACTCGCCAATCAAAATAGCACCAAGACTGTAACCTAAGTTTAAAAGCTTAAGAATGTAGTTCAAAAAGACAGAAGAAAGTTTAAAAAACAAGAGAATATAGTTCAGTCAAATTTACCACCAAGTCGAATTTAACACAAAAGTTTTTTATTGAACAGGTTCGTCCTAGCTAACGTCAAAAGGCAAAGAAAAATGAAAGTTGTTTTTAAAAAACTGTTTAGAAATCAAAAGAATTAAGCCACCATTTTAGCAAACCCGAAGAAGCGGGTCTAATTATATCAAAGCCAGTTAAAAATGCAGAAACAGGGCAAATAACTTACATCTGTGCAGAAGGGAGAGAGTCGAGATAAGCCTGCTCGAACTGGAGAGGGCGCTTGGGTTTCGCAGGAGGAGGAAGAGGAGGCCCCGGTCCCATCATTCCTTCTTCTTCTTCCATTTCTGCTTGGATTTAAAGATGGAATCAAACACCAAGTAGATTGCGATGCCTCTCTTGCTCGGGGAAAATCTTTGAGCCTTTCTACTGTGAATGTTTCTGTACAGCAGTGGCAGTTGAATCGGAGAAGCAACTTATTGCTCGAGTGCAAGCTTATTTTGATATGTAATGTTTTCGCAGAGATACGTCACATCTCATTATGTCAAAGAATGTAAGCTCAAGTGGGACCATGGTAATAAGGAGTACTTAGCGTCCACAATTAAAGGCAATGCAAAAATTCTGATTGCTCAGTGGCATTTTATTACGGAGTGTGCTGCTTATGAGGACATTTGCAGTGATTATTAAGACAACTTACAGGTGAAAATTTGAATGAATTTTTTGAAGAGGCAAACTTACACAAAACGGCAACTTTCCTAAGAAGGATATCCACAATAGAAGGGTCTACTTAGAGAAACTTCAACAAACAGTTTAATTGGTTCTTTCATGGTCCCTTAGGCCGCTGGTCTCATAGACGTTAAAATTCATTCATTCATTCATTCATTCATCATTGCAAAATTTATTCTAGGGAATAAGATTAGAAAATAAGTGGGAGATGGTGAGGTTTGGGATTGGAAAATTATTATTTATGTTCTCTTCGAGCTTCTTGTATTTTTAATTGGGCTTATTGACTTTTATTCTAGGGAATAAGATTAGAAAATAGGTGGGAGATGGTGAGGTTTGGGATTGGAAAATAATTATTTATGTTCTCTCTAAGCTTCTTGTATTTTTAATTGGGCTTATTGACTTTTTTGTGTTTTTAATTGTGCTTTAGGGATGATTAATGGCTTCTTGTATTTCTAATTGTGATTTATTGATGCTTTACGGCTTCTTTTGTTTCTAATTGTGCTTTATTGATTCTTTATTGCTTCTTGTGCTTCTGATTGTGCTTTATGAATGTAAATTATAGGCTAGCATTACTTCTATTTTAAAGTGGAAATAAATTGAGAGAATTCAAAATTAAGCAATTGTTATGATGTGTCTCATAGGTTATTTGAAAAGAATTGAAAACATGGAAACAAATAGATGCTCAAACATTATTTTTAATGATAGTTTGAGCAAAAGAAAGAAGACTTGGATGAGAGAATAGCAAATGGATAAGTAAATGGAATATATATTTAATTGTTTGTCTCATAGACAACAAAGAGATAAAAGCTTGTCTTAGATAAATTTAGTAAGCATACTTAGGATAAAGTGCTTGGGAGAAAAAAGAAATACTATATTGAGGAGTTCAATTAAGAAATACCTCTCATCAGTTTCGATGTGAAAGTGGGCGGTGACAACGGGCGAAAGAAACTTGAGAGAAAAGGGTGTGTGTTCTTTGCACTTCTAGGGCAACTGAATTGGAAAGAAACTTCATCTTGGATTGTTATGCTTAGAGCAACATTAGTGAAAATTATGTTAATGTCTTGACAACTAGTTCATGGGAAAGTTTTTTCAGTGAGGGGGTTGTTGAAAAATTGGTGGAGCTCATCATCATCCTATAAAGAAAAAGAATGAAACTACTTAAGACAAGGATTGCTAGGTCAACTACTGTCCCATAGGCTAATTAATGTTTATTCTTATGGACGTTAAAAGTTATTCTTCTTCTTCTTAGGAAAATTGGGGAATTATTCATCCATTTTTATTCATTAATAGTTCTAGAAAGACATGGTTTGTCAGAAGAAGAAAAAATCTATTTTATATTTTATTTTACTCTGGATTTCAAAAATGTCTAATATGTAAATACGTATATTTTAGAATCTAGTATTTTTTGGTTCTATTTTAATTAAATAATTCACAAGGTGGTTGGATGCAAGATCATATTAGTAATTTTTCTCAGTTGACCATTTTTTCAAGAAGATCATATTAATATTTTTTTCAGTAGATCATTTTTTCAAGTTAAAAGATTAAATATTGAAAAGTGGAATTGAATTATGCATTTTTATAAGTTTTATGATTAATTTAGTTTTAAAAAATTGGAAAGGAAAGTTCATTTTTCCTTAAGCTTAATGTAGACTAATTTACTAAGATGTCATAAGTCTAAAATAATTAGTGAATAATTTAAGGATATATGTATTCTAAATTAATAAATGTAGAAATGTAAAAAGAATGTAATAAAATAAATATACTTAGTGTTAGATTTGAGGATAAATAAAATTTTGATATGATTTTAAATTTTGACTGTTTACATTTTGAAAAAGTTTGAGTATTGTTTATGTTTTGTTTTAGGATTTAAATAATGTCTTTATTTTAAGAGGTTGAATCTATAAATCATGATCGGATATATGTCGTGGAAGTGTCATTATCTCACAAAAATGATTTGCAGTAGTGTTAATCATGATTCTTATTGTGTTTGGTTTGCTTCCAATTTTTATGTGTTTTTAGAAGTATTGTGTATTCATGGAAATGATTTGGACTGATTTATAGTCTTGATCTTAGTGTGTTTGATTTGCATCTACATTTCTATTGTTTGAGACAAGAGATAATTAAAAGTATCTTTGGAGTTTTGTCAATATGTTGTAGGAAGACATGTTCTCCTAGTTCAAGCCTCAAAAAAATTCACTTGAATGATTGAAGATAACATATCTCAATCATGCAAATATTGTACAGAATGAATAAGCAAATCTAGATTCAGTTTAGTGCACCAATTTGAAGTATTTTTTATTAAGGAACAAGAAGGTTTTGAAGGGAGCCGAATCTCTTTTTACAAAATGTTGCTTACAAATATAGGAAAATTAAAGCCAATAGCCAAAAGTCAGCAAAAAAACCAGTAACAAGACAACTGACTAAAGAAACCTAGTTCAAATTCTTGAGCACCTTCATTGTCTCTGCCTCCAACTGATTTATATTGAGAGCTATGTTTTTCATATCTTAAATGTCTTGGTAGGTGGCTTTCTTCTTCAAGTTGGCTATACTCCTTTTGGAGGGATCAATATTCTCCTCATGGTCCTTCCCAATTGAATCCACATCAACCACCACCCCTTCATGCTAGAGGCCTTCAATTTTCTCAACCATTGTATTGATACTTTTAGTAGAACTCTAAACTACTTTGTGGTTGTAGGTAACAAGGGATGTGAGGTTGTCATTTATTGTTTGAAACTTATTTTCTAGATGTTTTAGTCTTCAATCATAATCTTCTTGAATTTCTCTTCCATCTTTATAATTATGTTGTCAAAATCCTTCTTGAGGTCATTAACAATGTTAACAATTTTTTGAATGGAATCAACAATAGATTTCCTTTCGCCTACACTCCAATGTTCAGCATTGTGGTTATCTTTTTTTGTGTTAACTGCATGGATCTTTATATTGACCTCTTTGATTTAATTGAAGATCCATTTTTGCATTCTAAAATAGTTGACCACTATGTCATGAGCTATGGTAAGAACACCATTCGGACTTTCTCCATCCAAATTAGGATAAGGGGAATCCACATTGAGATCCCTAGGAAAAGGGGTTCTCTCAATCCTGTTAGTGACAAGCATAAATTTTCTCATGAAGTTGGACCTCTCAAAATCTTATGATAGGGTTGATTGGACATTCGTGTTCATAATCCTCAAGGCCTTTGGTTTCAACAGCAAAGTTATCCAACTCACTGATCAATTGGTCTCCACCCCCTCTTTGTTGGTGTTGGTTAATGGTTCCCTTTCTCCTTTCTTCAGACCTTCCAGGGGCCTTAGACAGGGGGACCCCATCTCTCCAATCCTTTTTGTTATTACAGTTGAATGCATTGGGAGATTCATTGATAAGTTGATTCAGGAAGGACAACTTAAAGGTATCAATCCTTCTTCTTCCAACATTGTCTACTCTCACTAGCAGTTTGTGGATGACACCATTCTTATGGGATCTTATACCATTAAGGAAGCCAAAGTTCTGAAAAACACTTTAAACAGCTACAGTTAGGCTTCGGGTCTGCTAATCAATTGGTCTAAAAGATATTTTTTTATTAACACCCCTATAGAGAGACAACGTTGAATGGAATCTAATCTTGGGTGTCAAATCAACTTGCTTCCAACTTCTTATCTCGGTCTTCCTTTAGGATTGAAGCCCCTGGAGTCTTTCTGGGATTCTTTGGTGGATAGATTTAATAGGAAGTTTGTCAGCTGGAAAGGTTCCATGTTGAGTCAAGTTGGTAAGGTCCAGCTCTTGAAATCCTCCCTGCATCATCTCCTGGTTTATGCTTTGAGTCTGTTTAGAGTTCCTATCAAGTATGCGGAGGCCATTGAAAGAATTCAGAAAAGAGTCCTCTGTTTGGGGATGGGGGATAAGAAAATAATCTCCTTAATTTATTGGGATAAAGTTTGTAAACCAAAAAGGCATGGTGTTTTGGGTTTGAGAAGCATTAGATCTTTGAACAATGTTCTGCTAGCAAAGTAAATCTGGAGAACTTATGAGCGGAAATCGAAATGAAATGCTATATGGAGAAGTGCGTATCTTTATTCTTTCCCTGATAAATGTAGTTTTTTCAGTCTCAAGATACACCCTTGGGATCTAAAATTTAGAATCATGTGTTAAATGCTAAGAACATGGTTGCCCTTGGGTTAGCTTGGCAAGTTGGTAATGGGAGAAGAATTGGGTTTTGGGATGATAAATGGCTTTGGGGGACCCCCTATGTGAGGTGGATTCCTTTGTTCCTTTCATTCAGGATTGTAAAAATAGATTTGGTTACTTTATTGTTGATTACTGGAGATTTAATCAGTGGGTGGATATGCGGAGGTGAGCAATGTCCTTCTTCCCCTTCATTTGGCTTTCTATTTTGTGGTCTTACATCCTGAGGAAGAGGACAACCTCATTTGGTTGGGCACCTCCTCTAGATCTTACTATGTGGCCTCTCTTTTCCTTTTTCTAGACAAAACCCAGGATCCTTCACCTTGTTGAACTAAGGTCTAGTTTCCTGGCCTTATTCTGAAGGTGAATATGTTTTTTCTGGATTCTCTTGTAGAATAAGATTTTAACTACTGACAATTTATGTCACAAAGGCTTTTTATCCTTAATAAGTGTTGCATTTTCCTGGAAGATGAATAATATGTTGATCACTTATCTATTTATTGTTCTTTTACCGCCTCTATTTGGAGCAGATTTTTGCAGGTCTTCAAATTTTGTTGGGTCTTTCCTAACTCTATTCAAGATTTCTTCAAGCATTGGTGTTTCCCTGGCTCCAAAAAGGATGTGAGATCTCTTTGGTCCCACATCTTGCCACACATTCTTTGGGGAGTCTGTAAGGAATAGAATAACTATATATTTAGGGAGATGGCCCTCCCATTTGATATTGTCTTTGAAAAGATTCGCAGAGCTATTTGGGAGAATATCAATACTTTAAGGAATTCGTCTATGAATGGGAATTTTTCTGATCAAATTTTCAGCCAACTATGGGATATTTATTCGGCCACTCTCAAGGGGCCTTCTACTAATGCTAGAGATGGTTGCACGTGGAATTTCCCTCCTACCATATGGGCTAATATTAATTTTGATGGATGACTAAGGGTAACCCTGGGTGGGGTCGATATGGGGGAGTGATAAGAGATGATAAGGGCTTGTGTTTGGCAGTGGTGGCACTCCCCTTGGGAATTCACACTAACCATCTTGCTGAGGCAATGCGAGCTTACCAGGATTTGAATCTTGCCAAGAAGTTGAATTGCTCGAAGGTCTGGATTGGCGGGGATTGAAACAATATCATTAGGTGTCTCAAAGGCCTCTGCACTCCCTCATGCACTATTAGTAACTTAATATCCTCCTCTTTGGATATTATAAAATCCTTTGATAATGTTCATATTTCACATGTTTGTTAGTAAATAAACACTATGGCAGATTGGTTAGCTAATGAAGGGGTTAAAGAAGACTCGCCACTGTCGTGGCATGCTAAGCTAGAATTATGTAATGATTCTAAGGCTATTTTAAGCCTTGATTGTACCCACACAAAAATGGGATTTAATTTCATTGATTCCAACGATGGAGAAAACATATATTTTAATGATGATTAACGATGTTCAATGTCCTTTTGACAGATTGGATAATTATTATCCAAGGCCTTCGCATGCTTTATGGGTGCTTAAGGCTCTGTTTAGGTTTCTTATTTCCAAATTTGGTTGTGATAAGAAAACTTTATATCTACATATCATCATCATTTGTGCCATTTGTGTGTTGAGTTTGAGTCTTGTTCTGTGCAGTATGGGTGGTGACAAGAAGAGATTTGAGCCCTTGACATGTGATGAGTGGAGGAAGAAGTTGAGGGTCTGGAATATGTTGTAGAATGGTAATATTATTTTATTTATGGAGAGACTTTGTGGACATAACCCGTGGGTCAATAGGATTTTCAAGAAGGAATGGTGTGATGGGTGTATGAATATATTTGGGAGAAATGTTACTATTGATGAATGGGTTATCCCTGAAGTGACTGGGCTTCCCCTCGAGGGAATTGAAGTTTTATAGGAATCGAAAGATTACTGAGACTGCAGTGAAAATATTTCCCAAGGAGGAGGATGAGAAATAGAGGTTGGTTTTAATAAATAATAACTACTTCTCTCTGAATGTCATTAAGAAGATTTGGAAGAGGGTTATGTCAGCTATCATCCCCTACTTCACTCTGGATGGTCGGTTTGTGCGCATCTATGGCTACCACTTTATTCTCCTCAACCATTTCTGTTACAGGAAAATGTTGTAATTTCCTTTTTACTTGTACAATTCCTTGAGTGTCGGTATCATTGATGCTAGGGCTAACCCAAGTAGAAAATGACTCTCTATGAGTGCCTAATGGTGTTAATCTATTATTATCCTAAAATCCATACTTTAGAGCGTCCTATTATTGAATATATTGACGCAGATGAGAATTCTGGGGAAGGGTATGGCGAGGATGAGGGTTCTGAAACTGAGGCTAAGGGGGAAATGGAGACCTTTGTTAAGTGGGTTAATATTTCTAAAAGGCAAGGGGGATTTAATACTCCCTCTTCCCCATTGGATATCAAGAAGATTAAAAAGACCTCAAGCTCTGGGGGAAGGAAGAAGAAACAAATTGTTGAGGAATCTGAGAGTGATTAGTCGAATGATGAGGTTGAAGAAGATGGGAGTTCATATACTGAGGCCAACGTTGGGTTGGAGGCCTCCCCACCAAAAAGGAAAACCAATATCTCTCCCCCTAAGACTGTGAGTAAAGATAAGGTTTTCATACCTATTACCTCCCCTCCTCCTGACTCTCCCATGGTTGGTATGACTACCCGGGGTGGTAATCATCAGAATAATGAGATCACGGATGATGGGATCACCCGAGTTGGTGAGGAGGCTATTAACATTGATAATGTGCTCTTTGGGGAAGGGGTCATGTTTAGTGCCCCAGATAATTACAAAAAAGATGATTCCTTTGTTGTCCTTCAAGAGGCTAAGGAAGGTGCTCAGGGATTTTACAAAATCATTAAATGGGTCTTTCAAGAGGTGAAGGAGATCAAAATTAAATAGAGTACCTTTTCTAGCAAGTTGTATTTCTAGAAGCGCTGGGTGGGGGAAAGGATAGAAATTTCTCTAAAAAATGTGAAAGATTTGACTAAAGTTGTTAATGACACCGAGGCTACGGCTGCGGCGTTTAATAAGAAATTTGATGCCTTGGATGTCAGGTTTTCTGGTCTAGAATCTACCCTAAAGGAAATCAGGGAACAAAGCTATAGGATCCTCAAGGCCTCTACTGAACATTTGAATATTTTGGTGGGGAATTTGGAATACATAAATCAAGAGAAAGTCATTGTCCAAGTGGAGGAGGTAAAGGATAACAGTCCTGAGAATATCATGGGTCCTGGGAAGAGGACTCGGGCAAGTACCAAGAATAAAGAGGCTCTCAAGGCCAACAAGGAGAATGAAGACCTCAGGGTTGTTGCTGACAAGATGACTCACCTAGAGCTTGAAGACGTTGAGCTTCTAAAAAACTTTGTTTAGTGTTGGTTATGTCATGTTCCTTTTTGTTGTTTGTTTGCTGGCCTCGGGCCAATTCTTGGTTGTTTGGTGACTTTTGCTCTGTTCTTGCCAACATTTTGTTTTGTTTCTTATAGTCATTGTTTTGTCTTGTTAGATTTTATTGATCATATCTTTGTAATCCTATGTATAAGGGTTTCGAGTCCCTAAAACTTATTTTTTAGGTAATCAAGAACTATTATAATTTGCAAAGCTCTACAACCCTAGCTCATTAAATTTTGAATTTCAAACTTGCAATGCTCATGGTGTTTGTTAAAGTTGAGGACCTTTCCCCCCCTAAGGAACCCCTTCCTACTTTTATGAATAGTGTGTTGCACAATGTGAGCACTTCCCCTCTTATGGATGCCTCATCCAAGATAGTTTGTTTGGGAAGTGACATTCTTGAGGAGCAAGAGGAGGCACACCTTATGGAAGTTGAGGACAACCCAAAGCCCCATGACTAAAAAATATCACTCATTGGTGAAAGCCAAAGCGAGGAACAAGATTTTGATTCCAAATGTATGTAAACTGAGGAAGGCCCTACACTAATACTACCTAATACAGTCATGGACCACATTGTATCCTCCATGAATACTTCCTTGGTGGGGAGGTTCTTCTCCTTTAAACAAATCATGTAGATGTGTTGTGCTTCCAAAACTCACGCCCCAATTTGGCCACTTAGCCTAATGGGGACCCCTTCTTGCTTCTTTTTTTGTTTTGTTTTGTCCCTAGGTTCTAGTCAGTCAAGTGCCCGATGAGTCAAACTATGGGCTATGTAGTTCCTGATAGTCAGGCACTAGTTTGAGTTAGAATCTAGGGTTGTTTTCTTTGCACGGTCTTTTCTCCTTTTGTTTGTTTTTCCTTTTGGTTTTTTGGGATCCCCCTTAGGAAAGGTAGGAATCCTCTTCTCAGGCTTTTAGGGTTTGAGGAAGATCAAACCTCCTCAGGACACTGAAACCCCAAAGGCCCGTAAAGCCACGGACATAAAAAGCGTTATCCTAATTGCTTATTGGACAAGTGGGGTATCGAGGTTGTTCAGGGCTCCTTGGACCCCCAAACCCATGAATCCCTCAGGATCGAGGTGACATCACCCTGATGGTCCCTATGTGCCTATAAAAGGGTCGCACTATTCATTTTTCTCACACCGTGCACACGAACTCTTGAGCCTTGTTCGAGAGACGACAACCATCAAGCCTTTTCAGTGACCTTGAGCATTTGTTTTTGCCACCAATTTGTCTTGTCTTTGAGTTCTTCATAGAATTTATAACACATTTAGGTCAATTTCTTCAGATAGGGTTTGTGTTTTGCGCCCTAGTTTTGGTTTTATGGTTTTCTTGTTAGTCTTCTTAGTTTTTTGAGGTTTTTTGTTTGCTTTTTTTTTAATATTTTACAGTCTTAAGTCTTTTATGCCCTAGTGTAAATATCTAAGGCAGTGATTCATCAAGGAAAGTGAGTGAGGGTTCTAGTTTTGTAAGAATGACAAAAAACCTATGCTCTTTTTTCGACTTTCAGGGTTTTGGAACCACGAAACCCTAAAGGGGGAGACGGGGCCCAAAACCCTGACACCCCCTCATCCTACCTTCAACACATGAGACAAAAATCCCATCGGGATTTTGGGGGTTCTGACCCCCAAAACTCCGAAGGGGTTTCAGAGGTCTGCACCCCCAAAACCCTGATGGTTTCAAACCAAGGTGACAGTACTTTGATCATTTCCAAGGTTGATTTTTGGTGTATTAGACCCCTATTACCTCGAAAGGAGTCATCTTAGCCCAAAACCCCAAAGCACCAAAAAGGCTTTAGACTTGGAATTTTTTTGCTTTTAGTTAGCTTTAGTTTTTGTTTTCTTAGTTTTTTAGCTTTAGAGGTAGTTCTTTCTCATTTTATGCTTTAGGTAGTTTAATTTCGTTTGTTAGATTTCTTGCTTTCAATAAGATATGCTGACAAAAGTTTCTTTAAGTGCAGGAAATTAAGGGATGACTACACCATTGGCCATGAAGTGCAAATTGAAAGCATATGGCCCAACCTTGAAATTGGGTAAGCTCCATAGTGAGGCTACAAACACTTACCTCATTCACATGAACTTCAATGAGTTCTTGAAGAGAATTGCATATTTCCATATGCTACTTTAATGGTCTTGTCAAGCCCGATACATGCAGCAGGGCACCCGATGTCAATCCTATATCTGGACTATATTGTGACAATTGTTTATCATTATGATCCCAACAAAAGGAGGGTGAAAATAAGGCAAGAGGTGTAGTCTTAGATATCAGGTCAGTTGTGATCGAGGATCTCTTCCACATCCCAAGGGCAAATCAACACCTCACCATATCCATTGAACGAGGTGAGAGTTACTTCAAATATGAAGAATTTTTTTTTGCATAAGATCAATAAGAATTATCTACAGAAGGCTCGGAAGGAGGAAAAGCTTTAAAAGATGGATTTTCACTAAGCCTATCTAAGGGAAGACATGAAGAACTGTGTCACTCTCCTTTGCAGAGTGTATGGTCTTCCGCAAGCTAGACTGTTAGAAACATGGATGGTTATCTACATCGAGACCATCAAGAATAGGAAAAGAAAGATTGACTAGGGGATAATAATTAGTTGCAACTTAGATGAGGAGTTACAGAGGGTGAAGAGAGACCCTAAGTTTTATATGACTTCATATGTGATGTATCTTCTTACAGCTCATGTAGACTAGACGAGCTTATACAAAAGTGGATCCTTACTAGACCCTAACTCCTATCCTTACATAGTCTACCCTTAGCTAGTCAGGAAGGATAAGTTAAAGGAGGGAAGCCAGAAATACAGATTGTCAATGATGCTTTCATCTTCACCATTATCCGCTCCATAGAGGGAGATTTTGGAAAGAGGATGTTTGAGGAAGCCATTGTTAGAATCAAGAGTGTTGACAACTATTTTATTCAATTCTGAACTTTCACTTTATATCAGAGTGGCAGGATGCACCTTACAACCAAAGAAACTTCTTAGATATCCATGTGATGACCCTGTTTCGAATAGGATTTGTAATAAATAATCATAAAATAAATTAATGAATAGATTAATTAATATAATCTATTATATAGGAATATAATATATTAATAAAGTATAATAAATATTATATTAATAGATGAACATAATAATTTATTATTCAATAAAATATGTTGATATAATAATTAATAATAATATTGGAGTATAATATAACTTATATATTAATGAATAATAATTAATAACTAAATAATTAATAATATTAGAAATATCAATAATATTAATATAATTAAATATCTATAATATTAATATAATAAATATCAATATTAATATTAATGATATTAATATAATTAATCAATATGATAATCGATCATTATAATTTACTAATCAATATATATAATTTATAATATTAATCCATCGATGTAATATAATCAATAATATTAATAAACATGATCAAATAATATATGGTCGAGCTATAACACTCTTTTTTTGACATAACAATAATAGACTTCAAATAACAACAAGTTGATGACAACAATTAATAAAATGTCGTCCATGAAAGCGACACCCAAAAGTTGGATGGTCAGGTTGTGACCAATAGATATCGAGATATAAGTTAGAAATCAACGTAAAAGAGAATGAAAGGATATAGGATATTATATTTAGGCTATATTTAGCCTCATGAACGTTAAAATTTTATCTATCTATCTACCTTTGTTTTGGATGGCTATTTGGAGTTCACTACCTTTTTCAAACTCCCTTGTAAGTTTTAGTTGGCTATTTAGCCATTACCCTAGCCCAATTTAGCTAAGAATTTCTAATTGGTTCACTTCCTTGGTGGATTGTGTTGCCACACAATTCGCTACTCAGTGGACTAGTCAAGATAGATCATGCGGCCTTTGAATTTTGTCATGCCACTTCAAACACTTTCTGCACTCGCTAAGACTCATGCACTGATATATATCATCGCCACCTCAAGACTCATACATTAATATCGAGCACTACTATGACTTTTAGACCATTATTCGAGAGCACTGCAAATGGTCCTAATCGATTCCTTACTACTCCACTTTTGTCTATGATTGAAACTCAATATTGTTGAGTGATTGCCTAGTCCGTGGATGTTTGGAATATAATGTGATCACTCCCCTCTATAAGCTATGATCTTTGTAATATTGATCTGAATAATAATCAACATGAAGGATTAATGATAATCATAATAGTTACTTGTATAAGTGTCAACATTCCTTAATGATATATACAAATAAGAGAGAAAGACTAATCGATATTATCCAACACTACCCCCTCATTCTACCTTCAACACATGAGACCAAAAGCCCATCGAGCTTTTGGGGGTTCGAACCCCTGAAACTCTGAAGGGGTTTCAGAGGTCTATACCCCCAAAACCCCAATGGTTTCAAACCAAGGTGCTACTACTTATATCATTTCCAAGGTTGATTTTTGGGGTATTAGACCACTGTGACCTCGAAAGGAGCCACCTTAGCCCGAAACCCTGAAGCACCAAAAAGGCTTTAGACTTGGAATTTTTCTGCTTCTAGTTAGCTTTAGTTTTTGTTTTCTTATTTTTTTAGCTTTAGAGGTAGTTCTTTCTCATTTTATGCTTTAGGTAGTTTAATTTCGTTAGTTAGATTTCTCTCTTTCAATAAGATATGCTCACAAAAGTTTCTTTGAGAGCAGGAAATTAAGGGATGACTACACCATTGGCCATGAATTACAAATTTAAAGTGTATGGCCCAACCTCAAAATTGGGTAAGCTTCATAGTGAGGTTACAAACACTTACCTCGTTCACATGAACTTCAATGAGTTCTTGAAGAGAATTGTAGATCTCCAGATGCTACTTCAATGGTCTTCTCAGGCCTGGTACATGCAGTAGGGCAGCCGATGTCAATCATGTATCCGGACTATATCATGACAATTGTTGATCATTATGATCCCAACGAGAGGAGGGTGAAAAATAAGGCAGGAGACGTAGTCTTAGATATCAGGTCAGTTATGATCGAGGATGTCTTCCACATCCCAAGGGAAGATCAATACCTCACCATATCCATTTCAAATGAGGTGAGAGTTACTTCAAATATGAAGAAAATATTTTGCACAAGATCAATCGAAATTATCTGGAGAAGCCTTGGAAGGAGGAAAAACTTTAAAAGATGGATTTTCACTAGGCCTATCTAAGGGAATACACAAAGAACTATGTCACTCTCCTTTGTAGAGTGTATAGTCTTCCACAAGCTAGACTAATAGAAACATGGATGGCTCTCTACATTGAGACCATCAAGAATAGGAAAAGAAAGATTGACTGGGGGATAATAATCAGTTACAACTTAGATGAGGAGTTACAAAGGGTGAAGAGAGACCCTAAGTTTTATATGACTTCATATGTGGTGTATCTTCTTGCATCTTGTGTAGACTATACGAGCTTATACAAAAATAGATTCTTACTAGACCCTAACTCCTATCCTTACATAGTCTACCCTCAACTAGGCAGGAAGGATAAGTTAAAGGAGGGAAGCCAAAAATACATAATTGTTAATGATGCTTTCATCTTCACCATCATCCGCTCCATAGAGGGACATTTTGCAAAGAGGATGTTTGAGGAAGCCATTGTTAAAACCAATAGTGTTGACAACTATTTTACTCAATTTCAAACTTTCACTTTATATCAGAGTGGTAGGATGCACCTTACAACCAAAGAAATTTCCTAGGTATCCACATGATGACCCTGTTTGGAATAGGATTTAATAATAAATAATAAAATAAATTATTGAATAGATTAATTAATATAATTTATTATATATAAGAATATAATATATTAATAGAGTATAATAAAATATTATATTAATAGATGAACATAATAATTTATTATTCAATATAATATGTTGATATAATAATTAATAATAACATTGGAATGTAATATAACTTATATATTCATGAATAATAATTAATAACTAAATAATCAATAATATTAGTAATATCAATAATATTAATATAATTAAATATCTACAATATTAATATAAGCAATATCAATATTAATATTAACAATATTAATATAATTAATCAATATGATAATCGATCATTATAATTTACTAATCAATATATATAATTTAGAATATTAATCCATCGATGTAATATAATTGATAATATTAATAAACCTATGAATCAAATAATATATGGTCGAGCTATAACAATGTTTTGTCGACATAACAATAATAGACTTCAAATAACAATAAGTCGATGACAACATTTAATAAAATGTCGTCCATGAAAGCGACACCTGAAAGTTGAATGGTGAGGTTGCGACCAATGGATATCAAAATATAAGTTAGAAATCAACACAAAAGAAAATGAAATGATATAAGATATTATATTTAAGTTATGTTTAGCCTCATAAACTAAAATTTTATCTATCTATCTACTTTGTTTTGGATGGCTATTTGGAGTTCACTACCTTTTTGAGACTCCCTTGTAAGTTTTAGTTGGCTATTTAGCCATTACCCTAGCCCAGTTTAGCTAAGACTTTCTAATTGGTTCGCTTCCTTGGTGGATTGTGTTGCCACACCATTGGCTACTCACTGGACTAGTCAAGATAGATCATGCGGCCTTTGAATTTTGTCGTGCTACTTCAAACACTTTCTGCACTCGCTAAGACTCATGCACTCATATATATCATCGCCACCTCAAGACTCATACATTAATATCGAGCACTACTATGACTTTCAGACCATAATTCGAGAGCACTGCAAATGGTCCTGATAAATTCCTTACTACTCCACTTTTGTCTATGATCGAAACTCGGTATTGTTGAGTGATTGCCAAGTACGTGGATGTTTGGAATATAATGTGATCAATCTCCTCTATAAACTACGATCTTTGTAATATTGATCTGAATAATAATCAACATGAAGGATTAATGATAGTCATAATAGTGACTTGTATAAGTGTCAACATTCCTTAATGGTATTGACAAATAAGAGAGAAAGACTAATCGATATTATGCAACACTAAGCTGATAATTAAGACCAGGTTGATCGAATATAAACTAATGGATATCTTTATGAAGAGGCACGATGTTAATTAGTTACCAATGATTACAATAATCAGATACAAATTGTTATGAAGGCATCGATTAGTGAAGTCTAATCGATAACCATAATTGTCATACAATGGTGCATCTATTATTAAGGAAAGAATGTGATAATTAATAAAGATAAGACAAGTCTTTTGGAATGTGACTCACATTCTATTTGAAAGATATATGACGACATTCATTTTCACTTCAACAATCATGGAATTGGAAACCTCTTATCGGTATATGAGATCTATTCTTTGAGCATTGATCTACTTGGCTAAAACTAGTTACAAGTTCAAATTTCATATCCGAGACTGCTACCTCAACCAAATGGGATACTAAGTTGATCATTGAAAGTCAAGGATAATCTCCAAAGTTACCATTGCATTTCATTTCACATTAGCATTTATACATCTTTCCTTAACATTATTGTCACTACTCCACACAATCATTTTTGGCAACCCTAAACAAAAGTTAAAGCTAGAAAGAAGTATCTTGTAATTGAGATTATAGTAATTTAGCCAAAACCCTGAGAGATGCAATTGGGGACATTGCAGTCCATCAAACAGGTTGGTTCTAATGGAGTTTTGCATGCAATTATCAAATGCTCACATGATCATTGTGAGTAAGCATAAACCATGTTTCACCTTGCCCATTTCTATCGGGGCATACTCAGTTTAGAGAATCAAGGAAGATATATAATAGTGTGCCTAGAATGGGATGAATTCCCTCTGGATGAATTAAATAATAAAAGAGGAAAGTTTGACCCAATTAGCACCTTCAACAACGTAATAAGACCTCACAATAAGCATGAGCCACACTTGGAAGATCATTAGGCCAACTGTATAGATGACTATGAAGTCAAAATCTGGGACTAATACAGGTTATCTTTAGACCTTGCACAACATGCACTCAACATCCATGTCCCAAATAGAGCTTGGAACAACGACTCTGCTGATGTTTTATTACTAGTAAATAATAAAGGCAAGGTGTATACCAAGCCCATTATGAATGTAGATATTGTTGCTCCAGAACTTGGGGATCTTAGCCATAAAGCAAGGCATGTAGTCCAATACACCCAGTATTGGATACATCAACCATTCCATATGGATCATGTGACAATGAAGCCGAAAGTGGACCCCCCATCAAAAATTGAGAAAGGGAAAGACATATAGGTAAATGTGTCAGTTTTCAGGAAGACACCTTTCCCTTCTATGAAAGAAGTAACTGGTCATGCCAGGGTGGTGGCTACAAAGTATCCCCCACAAATTATGAGCAACATAAGGCAAGGGATAAGAAGAAATTTGAGGCTGTAGCTCCAACTCCTACAACCCCCCTTCAACAGAGGAACCAAGTCACTAGTACATTTGAGGTCAAATTCCGACGGCCATTTGTCAGATTTGCAACGCTCATTTGTTAGAATTTTGACACCTAAGTCCGTCGCCATTTTTGCGTTGGAAATTGTGATAGAAGACATACCCATCATTTTACCGACACCATGTCATGTTAGAAACTTGCACATGACAACGGCTTCGTTATGGTATTTCCTGCGGTTCATCCATTGGAATTCTGATAACAAGACCTATCGGAAATATTCTATTAAATTCTTTCAAATCCCTAGATTTGATGAGCTAATGAAAGGTAAAACATTTTGTCAATAACATAGACCGAAGAAAGAGACAACCTATGATGGTCTCTTGAGCTGTGTTATCTTTAGTCCTAGCTACTGTCCTAGCTACCTGTCGATCGTCGAGAATAATCACCGCCTTGCATTTATGTACACTGCACA
>MU228414.1:33219-49845 GCA_018584345.1 Thuja plicata | reverse complement strand
AATACAAATGGCACCTAGCTAGAAGCTCACGAGCTGTCCATTTGATAACCACAGTCAACATTTCAAAAAAATGGATATCCTTGAGCACAAGCACCAATAACATCAAATAATGGAGTTAAAGCATGGGCTAGGGCACAACACCAGTAGAATGAGGTCATTTAAGTGATAGCAATATACAATGGCATCATTAAACACATATGCCAGTAATATCAACAAATGTGAATCCAAATATTTGAATACAGTGAATCGATATCCTTGAGCACAAGCACCAATAAAATCAAATAATAGAGATAAAGCACTGGCTAGGGCACAACATCAGTACAATGCGGTCATTTTAGAGATCAACTCCCTCAACAATAAAATTAAATGCATTCAAATATGATGCCAGAGGCTTGAAAGATGAAGGAATCACATACCTTCTCCCGCGCTCAACTGTCGCTCCTTTTCTCCCGCTCTCCAATCAAAATGAAAATGATGAGGCTGTTTCACTTTTTTTTTAATGTATACCCCGAATCTGTCAGAGTTTCGATGGTCAATTAAACACCCATCAAAATTCCGACATCATTGAGGCCTATTACAAAAAAAAAAACACCGAATTCGTAAGAAAAAGTTACCCGTCGGAAACTTCTGTCAAAATTTGGCCCCAAATGTAGTAGTGAGTCTGTCACCAAGTACTAATACATCCACAGACGTTCCATCCTCTTCCAGGAAACAAAGGTTTTATCCCTTTAAGATCAAAGTTACTAAGCCTAAGGTTCTAGAATCATCAAATAAAGTCTACAAGAGACTTAAAAAGAAACCTTTTGTAGCACTAGAGTTGGAGACATTAGAGGCAGAGGAGGAAATTAAAGAGGACCATGTTCCAATAATCAAAAGGACACGATCAAGGACTACAACAACAAGGAAGCTAGATACAAGTCCCTCTTCCAAGGATAGTTTTGATCCCCCACAAGAGGGTGTAACCTAGGTCGTGCCACAAATGATAAATGTAGAGTTTGACTTGGCAACATAGAAAGAGAAGGAGAAGGATGACCCCTTGGGAGTGGATGAGTTTTATATATCTAACTTTGAGAACATCCTTGGTTATAAGGAGTCTTCCCAAGAATCACCTTTTAATGACAAAAGAGAAAGTGGGATGAGACAAGGTGACTTTACTTTAGATTTATAAGTCCAAGATCCACCTATGTTAGAAATGAAAATCCCTGAGGTTGAAGTCCATTTCCCTTCAAATATGGAAATAGAGAAAGAGAGAGGAAACCAAAAGAACATGCAAATAGAAACATTTGATACACAAATAAAAATAGATACACAAGGGGAAGTGGAAATAGACAAGGTACAAACTAAGGAGCCTAAGGGTGATGATATAGTACAAGTTACTGAACAAATACTAGAGTAGGTTACAGAGGAGCAAATAGATGCACTAGCCTCTCCTTCGTCCTCAAAGAAAATAGAGGCTACCCCGAAGAAGGTGGAAGAAGAAAAAGAAGAAAGAAGAAGGGAAGAAGGAACACCAGTTTTGCATATTGCACCTTATTAACCCCTATTTGCAAGCACCAAATCTACATGGATTGTGAATGCAACTCAACCCCGAAAGAGAACATACATTGAGGTGGACGCTATTGACCTATCACTAGGGACATGAGAGGGAATTGGAAGGCACAACTCATTGTTCTACCTCAACATAAGAATGTTGAAGAGGTCACTCCATATGACTTTATGATGGAAGAAGTTGACCTTTGGGTGTCTACAAGAGAAAGTGGCAAAGCAGTGGTGGCATTGGGTGTATCTACTTTATTTAAACATATGCACCAAGATGAAACAAAGATAAATAATCTCCAAGAGAAAAATAAAGTCTTAAAAGACTACATTTCCCAATTGGTTGGTCTCATTGACCAAAATTGCCCAGAGGCAGCATTACAGGCAACACTGGAGAAGAGGGAACCCCTCGAGTGAACTAACCCATTCTTTAAGGCATGTGCAGATTAGAGAGAAGAATTGAAAGAATTTGGTGAAGAAATAATTTAGCTAGTTGTAACTCATTTTCACACTATTGTCAATGAGGTCACCCATATCTCATACTTGGTTTCAAAAGGTGAAGGCAGTATAGAGAGAAACATGGAAATTTGGAAAAACATTCTAATCAATTTGAAGAAAATGAGGAAGAAAGGGGCACATGTCTTGATAGAGGCGAGAGTATTTAAGCTTGGGGAAATTGACAAAATGGATAACTGGACTAGAGCCATAAATTTCATAGTAAAAGAACACCATAAAAGGCATGAATTGATAGAATCAAGGAAATAATTCATGATCCATGGGTGGGAAAATTTGAAGAATTCTTCAATGCTCTAGATTGTGAGCTCTACCAAGAGGATAATAAAGAGAAGTTGTACTCTATCAAGAACATCACTCAGTAATTTTGTGGGACTTTAGCAAGCATAAACATAAAGGAGGATGTATAATGTGAGAAAAAATATGGCATAAATAATGGAGGATATCAAATAAATCCAAAATTTTGGTATGCAATTGAAAATCTTCTACAAGAATCAACAAACTCACTTAGAGTTCATGAAACTTCCCAATTTTGAAGAAGTAGATAGGGCTATAGAAAAATTATGCCAAGCTCACCCTGGTGAGCTACCTCAGTGTTAGAATTATTTTATTCATTCATTATTTTAGTTTTAATCATTCAATCATACCCTGGTCTTAGTCATGGCCATAAAAGAGAAGGAAAGAGAAAGGTCAAAAATCTGGAAATCCCTTTTTTTTGGTCAAAAATCAAAATTTTTGGGGTTCAATCTGCATGGGAAAGGCCATTTTTGGTGTTTACAATGCTTGGCATGGTTTTCATACATCAACACCAATTCACTCCTTCAATTTTATGCACCAAAATCATCTACAAAGTTGATTGGAGGCATTTTTAGTGAAGCAACACTTTAACTTCACTTCATTCCAAAATTGCAGTGCATGTTTTTGCTTCAAAAAAAAATCCTTTATGCATTGTAATAAGTAGGAATCAAATATAGTGTAATGGCTCGCGGGGAGTGGGATGATCGATGGCGAAAATGATCACCTGCAACATGGTGGGCAGAGTCTCATGGGCAGTCTGGTCATGGGGTGTTCAAGAAACATGGAGGCTTGGCCTATCAAAACCAATATGGCAAGGTATGGCCGCATAATCGACGTTCACAAGCACGTTTTCAACCGAATGTTCAAACCCAAACCCACGGAAGGGAAACCCTAACCTCCAATGGTGACCAAAACAGGTTTGGAATGGTAGGCGATGGGAGAATAAGGAGCATGGGGGTATGGAGAAACAGGCTTACCACCGGTTTGGGAAGAACTTCGACTTTCGACAAATCGCGCACAAGTTTTTCAGACCGCGAGACCCACGTACTAAGAGTGCAGCATGGAACACCAATGATCAAAACACGCCAGCTATGGAAAACATCAGGTATGAGATAGTCTCAACCCTAAAAATTTTAGATGCACAATGGAAAGAAGCAAGTGTGTCGTTGAAAGAGAAGGCCTTTTTCTTTAAGTGGTTAGGTCAGTGGTCGTCTGTAACAAAAATTAGAGCATGGAACAGAGAAATATGGGGGAAAGATTGTAGGCTCAAAACCCTATCCAATGGCTTCTATTTAGGAATATGTGCTACAAAAGAGGATAAGGAGTGGAGCCTGAACAATGGTCCTTATATGGTCGAAGGAATAGCCATTTTTCTAAAAAACTGGGAAGCAAAATTTAACCCACAAAGTGAAAAATTGAATGAATACCCAGCATGGGTAAGTCTGCACAACCTCCCAGTGGAGTATTGGGGTGAGGACACAATTAGAAGAATAGGAAATGGTATATGAACCTATATCAGAATGGAGGAAGTAATAAATGAAACAGATGCTTCGATTCATCCCCGGATTCTAATTAACATACAGGAACACTCACCAATCCCAGATAAAATAACCCTCAGTATAGAAAATGGGGTATGGGAGCAAAACATTTCCTTATGGAAAGAGAATATTGAAGCCAACAAAAAGGTGCAGCAGGAGCCTGAACCACCTAGGAAAGATAAAGGAACAGTAGATGATCTACTCATGGATGAACTAGAAAGAAGAACTCCCAATCAAGAAATTACCAAGCAAGAAATAGCTAACCAATTTATTACACGAGTAGTAAATGACTCACCCCTTTGGAGAAAAGAAGTCAGATGGGTGCTAGAGGAAACATGCACAGAGGACAAAGGAATTGCAAACACATCCGTAACATACTTTTTGACCCAAGTTGTCAAGAGCACACCTATCTCACAATTAATGGGGAATATGGAAAAGGAACAAAGACCACCCTCCCCAGAAATTAGAGTCTCATGCTTCCAGAATAAAAACCTAGACAAATTGGCAGACAATGCTACAGGAAAGAATGATGATAGTGCTGTGATCATCCAAGACACCGGCGAGAAACAGAACACCTAGATGGGGGAAAAAAAGGTCATTGATGCAGAAAGGATTGATGATTAGCACCAGGATGCTCCAGAACATAGCATCAACACAGAGACTAAACAAAGATTGGACATGGACATGGAAATTTCCCCTATCAGAAATTTGAGTCTTTCTATGGAAGAGGAAAAAGCCAATGAGGAAACTTTCGTAGAATGGGACTCAAAATCTAAAGAAGGCTTGCGGGAAAATGATATAAATAACTTAGGCCTCTTTGAATCCACCAAAATTTTAGACAAGAGATCTATTAAACAAATGACATCTACCCAGGAAAAACCAAATACTGGCCCTAAAGGGAAAAGAGGTGCTAAATCTACTAGAGAGAAGCTGAAAATTGCAAGGGATGCTGCTAACCAATCCAAATTGAGATCGGGAAATGGCTATAACGCCATTTCCTAGGAGCCATGAAAACCCTATCATGGAATGTTAGGGGCTGCAATGCCCCTGACAAGATTCATTTTATAAAGCGATGTCTTGATCAAACGAAACCAGATTTAGTGCTATTGCAAGAAACCAAAATCAAAGAGGAGGATTATGAGCTTTTTAGAAGGAAGTTCAGAAAATGGAAATGTGCTCTAGTTGGGGCACAAGGCACATCTGGAGGATTGGGGATTCTTTGGAAGGAAGGATCAGTGGATGTAACAATACTACAACAGTACCAGCATTGGCAATGGGTGTGAGTTCACATAAAACATCTCCACTACAATATTTCCTTTCTCAATATCTATGGCCCAAATAACAGAGCACAAAAGAAACAAGTATGGGAAACACTTACAACACTTATGGAGAATCTGGATAATGAAGTGGTAGAACTTGGGGGAGATTTCAATGCTATCCTAACACCTACGGATAAGAAAGGTGGGAAAGGATGGAGCAATGAAAACCAAAGAGATTTCAGCACCTTTGTAACAGACTATGGTTTGTTGGAAATACCCTTCAAAATGGGGGAGTTTACTTGGACAAATAGATGGGAAGGATTCCTGAACATAGCTGAGAAGCTAGACAGATTCTTTATAGGGGGTAATTGGGCGGACATAAATTGGTCATGTTATGCAGAAATCTTGCCCTTTCAAGGGTCGAATCACTTTCCCATCAGCCTACGAATTCAGCATGAAGACACCCCTGATCGGTGTCCATTCAAATTTGAAGCAATGTGGTTCACTTCAAAAGGTTTTAGCAGCCTTATTGAAGAATGGTGGTCATAAGCTCCAAGTAGACCATGTAATAAAGCTTTTATTTTTTTCAAAAGATTGTAATTCCTCAAGGACCAGTTAAAAATATGGAATCGAACACATTTCAAAAATATCTTTACTGAAAAAAATAAGGTGGAAGCAAAACTCACAACTTTAAGCCTTAAAGTGATTGAAAATGGAATGGAGGATGCTGACTTTAAAGAGGAAAAAAGACTACAAGATTTAGGTGAGTTATTAAAGAAGGAAGAAATCTTCTGGAAACAAAAGTCAAGGGAGACATGGCTGAAGGAGGGTGACCTTAACACAATTTTTTTTCAAAACTCACTAAAACAACGACGAGCTTATAATAAGATTTTCAGCATCCAAAATGAGCATGGTGTGGAGATTAGGGAGAAGTACCTGATTAATGAAGAGGCGGCGGCTTTCTTTTTAAAGAAGAAACAACCAAATAATAGAGATAACCATTTGTATGAAAGGCTGTTAGAAGTCATCCCAAATTTAGTTTCTGAAGACCAAAATAGACATTTAGTAGCATCTCCATAGAGAAAGTGAAGAAGGCTTTGATGGGAATGGGTGGAGACAAAGCTCCAGGACCTGATGGATTTCCCGTAATGCTTTTTCAGAAATTGTGGCATATTTTTGGAAAGGATATCTGGGAAGTTGTAGAAGAATCATGAGAGGGAGGCTTCATCTAAAAGGACCTAAATACTACTTTTCTAGCTCTGATTCCAAAGCGGGAACCACAGGAGAACTTTGAAGACTTTAGACCAATTGCCCTTTGCAACACAA
The DNA here is from genome assembly GCA_018584345.1 of Thuja plicata. Lineage (NCBI taxonomy): Eukaryota > Viridiplantae > Streptophyta > Pinopsida > Cupressales > Cupressaceae > Thuja > Thuja plicata. The sequence goes on along the minus strand of MU228414.1, from coordinate 43,376 downwards.
TTTATAAAGTAATTGCCAAAGTCATAGCAAATAGACTTAAGACAGTCCTAAATTCAGTTATTTCAGAGGAGCACAGTGGTTTCTCCCCAGGAAGATCTATTTTTGAAGGGGTGGTGATTGCACATGAGGCAATTCACTCTATTAGATCTTCAAAATGTTAGAGTATGATGGCGAAGCTAGATATTAAAAAATCTTATGATGAGGTGGATAGAAACTTCTTATTAGAAGTAATAAATAGATTTGGCTTTGGACAAGAATGGATAAGATGGGTGAAGAGCTGTATTGAGACACCTAGATTCTCTATTTTGATCAATGGAAGCCCTCAAGGTTTTTTTACACAAGATAAAGGCATAAGATAGGGGGACCCCCTTTCCCCTTTTCTCTTTATTATTTTAGCTGAAGCTCTTAGAAGGCTAATAAAGGAGAAAAAAGAAAATGGAACGTGGAAAGGTATTCAAATTGCTGATGGAGTAGAAGCCCTCTCTCACATTCAATTTGTAGATGATACCTTCCTAGGGGGGAAAGCTATGGAACAAGAAGAAAGAGTTATGAAGTAAACCTTGGACATATATGGGAAAGCCTCAGGGAAACTAATAAACTGGCGAAAATCCAAAAAACAATTCTTCAACACCCCAAGGAAGCTACAGACTAGGATTAGCAACATTCTAGGTATGAGGGTCAGCCTCCTCCCAGGAAGATATTTAGGCATCCCTCTTTTCAATGGTAGAAATAAAACAGAGTTATGGAGGGAACTATCAGAGAAGTGTCTTAAAAAGATGGAAGGATGGAAGGGTAGGTGGCTGTCCTCAGCAGGTAGAATTTTAATGCTTCAAACAATAATTTCAGCAATGTCGGTTTACTCAATGATGTGCATGGACATCCCAAAAAAAGTTGTGAAGATACTGAGTGCAAAGATTCGAAGGTTTTTCTGGTGTGGAGCCAAGGAAGAAGATAAAATTCCTCTAGTGGCATGGGAGAAGATTTGTAAGCCAAAGGATCATGTTGGGGCAGGTATTCGTAACTTACAAATTATGAACAAAGATCTTGGGGCAAAGCTTGTATGGAGCACGTATAGGAACAATAATTTCTTCTAGGCAAGAGCCCTTCAAGCGAAGTATTTAGACTCGATAGAGAGTTCATGAATTTTGACAATTAGGAACCCCCCTCAAGGTTCTACAATATGGAACTTTATGATGGCATACAAACCAATCATTACGGAACACATCACATGGCAAGTTAAATATGGGAATACAACCCTCTTTTGGGAAGAATCCTGGGAGGGACATAAGGCTCTACAAGAGGAGCAAGATTTGAACTTTTCAAAGAACCACCTTCAAATACATTAGGGCAGAAGAATTAGGGATTATGTGGAGTATAAAATCACAAATGAAGGGGGAAAATGGGGCTGGAAGAGCCTGGAAATGGAGAACATACCAGCCTTGGAAAAGGACAAAATGAGAGAAATCTTAAGAGCAAGGGAGATAGCGATAACATTGGATAATGATAGAATAAGATGGTGTGGAACTCTCTCTGGGATTCAGTTTAAATAGGCTACAAATTGCTGTAAAATATGACAGAACAACCTTTCCCATCCAAAGATCTGTGTTGGAGCAAAGATATCCTACCAAAAGCGGGTGTTTTTGTATGGTTGGTATGCAAGGGACGCATCTTGACTTGTGAAAGAAGGAAAAAAATGGGCCTAAATGGACCAACTAGATGTGAACTTTGTGAAAAAAATGAAGAATCTATAGATCACTTGTTGCTACAATGTGAATATGCATCCAATTGCTGGAATTTTGTTCAAAACAAGCTAAGATGGCTTGGACCGTGTGCTAACAATATTTCTAAGGTTTTTGCAGGTTGGCCCAGGATGAAAAGTAAAACAACTCTCTCTAACATATGGAAGATAATCCCATCTTTGGTTGTATGGGAGCTATGGAAAGAAAGAAATTAGAGGATTTTTAGAGGTGAAAAGGAACCACAATAGAGGTTTCTAAATAGACTTCAACATGCTATAGAGGAGGTGGTAAGCACTTCTGCAATGAGAAGGCAGGTTTTGAAGATTCCCTTTACATAGGATGACAAAATTATTCAAAGGAATTGGCCCAGAATAAGATTTAACTCTCCGGCTGGAACATTAGTGATAAAAACAAAAAAGAAAACAGGGGGGGAGAACATAAAGTGGCAGCCCCCAGAGGAAGGATGGGTAAAAGTAAACTTTGATGGGGCAGCCAAAAATAATCCAGGTTTGAGTGGCATTGGTGTGATTTTTAGGAATGTTGATGGTGCGACCTTGGGGAAGGCAGCTAAATGATGTAAAGATGGAACGAACAATATGGCAGAGTGTCAAGCTGCATTACTGGTTGTCCACATGGCACAATAGTTAGGAGTCAAGAAACTACACCTAGAAGGGGACTCTCTACTGGTTGTGCAAGCCATCTCCAAAATTTCCATAAATGGATGGCATCTGGAAAAATTCACAGACTCAATAATAGAAAGACTTGAAAATTTTAAAGATTTCAAAATCACTCATATTAGGAGAGAAGGAAATTCAGAAGCTGATGAGCTCTCTAAATGGGAAACAAATATGACAGAGATAGATAAACTATGGTTTGAACTAACTCCCCCTTTAAATCATTAATTTTATATGAAAAGGATGAAAATTCCAAAGGTTTTTTTTTGGAAATTTTAGAAAGTGTGAATTAGCGTAGCCACTCAAAATTACTCTGCACAGATGAATGGCATCATCCAAAGGTAAGATAATGATTGTCATAAAACTGAGTTTTGGGTTGATGGTAGAGAATATTAACTGATGCCACCGTTGCGATAGCAAGTGTGCGAAAGGACATTCCCTCTTTAATCATGAAGTAGCTCTTTATTTAAAGCACCACAGCCAAGCATAATTTTCTGCATAGTGAGAACCATACAGCCTGTTCTGTGTGAAGAAAGGGAAGGAAACACTAGGATGGAGCCACGTTTCACCTTTCCAACAAAGCAGCAACAAAAAGCAATTTTAGGCCCTGTAGATGATCATAGGGTAAAACTCATGATAAAATGCCCGACGAAGGAAATTGTCGAGGCCTTTTAGGAAACTTTAGGGCCGTTTTTCCATGAGAATGCAGACCGTTGGAAGCTGCAGGTGGACATTGCTACAATGCTTATCGCGTGGGGATTGGAATTAGGGGAACATGAAGATGTGGTAAGGAAGGTAATGGGGTCACTGTTTTATGCAGACCTTATCCCAAACATTGACACATTGCTGGAATGGGCACACTTGGGATGGGCCTTTGATTTTAGTGAATGTTTTGAAGATGAGGAAGAAGGGGTTTCAAAGGGCATTTTGACCTTTTCTACTCTGGCCAGAGGGTGTAGACAAAGAGAAGTATCTACAGGATAGATGAACAACTTGGGATAAGCTGAAAATGGAGATTAGCAACTACAACTCCCGCAATCAATGACCACTGGTGCCCACTCAGTTCCCAAAGAAAAATAGATCTCAGCGTGGTAAAGGGTGGGTGATGGAGCAGCGGGAAAACCTCTAAATCCCTGATCAGGTGATGATCAATTTTGGGTGTGGTTTTTTTGATGAAATGCTAGAAGCTTTTGAATCTAGGGTTACGACAATGAAGGATGTTCAAGCTATAAGGAGCATCGAATGTCTTATTGAAAGGCCAAAACCTACTTTCGAAAAAGTGAGTTTTGAAAGGTTGGAAAACTCATGTTTTGAACTGATGATGCAGATCCCATGCCAACGGATGCAGTGAAAATGACGCAATAAAGATTACGGGCGCTGATGGTGGTTTTGAAAATACCGGTTTTGATGGTTTAATATGGCAAATGTAAAAATTTTTGTAATGTTTTGATGGGATGGGCTTTTGGAATATCTTATTGTAATGGGGAGAATTACCGATAGCTGATGAAAGCAAATATGTAACCTCTTTTAATATTAATAAAAATACTCAATATTACCGACCAATAAAAAAAAGTAGGAATCAAATTTAAAATATTATACTATTATTTAGGATTAGTTTTCATGAGTTAAACTAGAGTTTAGATTTTGTTACCCCCAAGTTTGGATGCCCAGAAAGCCTAGTTACATGTTTCACATTTTTGCTTTGTAAAAGCTATAAAAAATCATTAAGAGGATGTAATAAGGGTTGTAATTTTTGAAAGAGAACATAATATACATTGGGTGTTTCATTCACGGTGTATTTATCTGCTATCTTTGTGAATTTGGGGATTTATTTTTCTATATTCAAGAACTAAATGTATGTTATGTTGTAATTTTTCTTCTGAATCAGATAGTTGGTGTTAGTTGTGATTTGTTTTACCTATGTTGATAAATTAATGGGGAAGATATAATTGTTATGATTGAGGAAGAATTTTTCTTATGTGTGCACATGTCTACATGGTTTTGTAATTTTGATGAATTCCTAGATATCTCTATTTTTCAATGTTCCTTTGATGATTGCATCTACATAATATGACTTGTGAGTTATCTCTTTCATATTATTGTGGGTTTTCATAATATGATCCATTATTTGATATTCAAGTTAAATCCTTTGTGGTTGATGTCCTTTACAATTTGCTTTCAGTAATTTTCTTGAAATCTCACAACTCTCATCTTTTGACATTTTTTGGAAAAATCAAGGTTAGAATTTTGTTTTCAAGATAGGGATTAAATTAGATTGATATTAAATTGCATGCATGTGTTATTTTTATTAAAATTAAAAAATTAAAAAGAGTTATCAAAAATCATTGTTTTCCAGCTTCACAGTTTTGAACTAGCAAAGGCCTCCTTGTGAAATCACATTATCTTCAACTGAGTTTTAGCACGGTTGTGACCCAACCACGGAGAACCTTGGGACTGACTTTGTCATTCTTTCAAGAGAATTATTTGGCATCATATCTCTCTACTATTATATCATGTAAAAATTATGCTCAACAAGATGGTTATGGGCTGATACTAAATGGAAGCTAAAGAGTACCGTCATGATAAGTGTCATGCCTAGTGGACTATTTTTGTTCAAGTTCAATGTGGAGGAGGGTATGGTTGTATCCTTCTCTAGTTTGTGGTCATATAGGAAGAATCACCTCTCCTTATGTAGATGAAAACTAGAATTTGAACCTAAGGATCTAAATAAGATAACATCAGTCTAGTTGCATATTCTAGAACTCCCACTTGACTTTTAGGATGAGAAGATCTTCATATGGATTAACATCACCATTGGGAAACACTGATGATACCACAAAAGATAAATCTAGGTTAGTATTTTCTCGATTTAGTGTCAATGTGAATATTAATAAAACTCTATTAAATTTTATCATTCTGCAATCTAAGCTGGGTAAAATGACCTAAGCTTGTGTATGAAAATGACACTATATTTTTCTAGAAGTGCTCCATGATTTAATGTTTGATTATAGGGATCTATCAAATAAACCCTAAGTACAAGAAAATACCTTAGTCTTACAAGAGATAGTTAAAACAAGGAAGATTGATGAGGGAACTCCTTAGAATGCGGTCTCTCTCTACACCTCTAAAACTAGAGAACCCATTGCTACTTAGCCCTAGTCTGAGTAGAAATTTTCAATTCATATTAAGAAGCCTCTATTGGAGGAAGGGGAAATACCTCACCCAACCACCTCCTATACTTCCAAAGCTCCCAATCATGTCTCCCTAGAAAATAATGTGGTTTTGGAGGGTCATGGTCCTTCTATGGTTTTAAAGAGGACATTTGACACACTAAGCATCTCTCTTAGTGGGAGTGCACCTCTCCTAGTGAGAGTACCCAAAATGGGAGGAGGAGTGGATAACTCAAGGAAGGAAAACTAAGAACAAGCGAGTGGATTTTCATCCAGAAAAGAATAATGGTTGATTGTCGAGTCGACTCACCAGACACAAGGAGATTTTGAGGGAAAATGGCAATGGAAGGCAGAGGACATTGGACTCTTAAACTGAGAGTAAGAAATAAAGATCATCTCCTAGAACATGAGAGGTTTAAATAATTCTCAGAAGCACTATGCTATGAGGAACTACATTTTGGAAAATAAAGTGGATATTGTGTTGCTATAGGAGGTGAAAATAACAAGTAGTTCTTTCAGACCTAATGCCACCTATATTTGGCCATGTGTGAGTTTTTAAATCAGTGATGCCACTAATGCATTTTGGGGAGTGGTCGTGATGTACAAATTTGTATATTTTGGGGGAGTCTTGATATCCTCTATGAATACCTATCAAACAGTCAAATTTAATTTTCCACGTGATTTTTTGTCCCTAGTTGACTTATATGCCCCCAACCCTTGCTCGGGACATTTTGGGGTGTGGGGGGATTTCCTCTATGATCCCTAATGGTTTAGATTCCATATGGATGGTGGCTAGGTATTTCAACTCCCACTTGTTTCCTTCTAACAAATTGGGTGGTTTGGTTGATTACTCTCACAACATGGATGATCTAGTAGACTTCATCAGAAAATTTGGCCTCATAAACATTAACTTATTAGGATAACATTATACTTGATCTAACAATAGTAAAGGGGAACATCTCATACAAATTAAATTGTATAGATTCTTAGTCTCGGATAATTGGGACATTCATTTTTATGCCACTCTTAGGACCCTCCCAAAAATGGTGTCAGATCATAACTCGATCCTTCTTAAATAGACTTGCGGGAAAGTTAAGAGGTTTTACCCTTTCCACTATGAGATTATGTAGACAACCCATTCAGGATTCAGGGATTATTTTCTGGATTGGTGGAATATTCCTATTCAATGAACCTCCATGTTCAATGTTTCCCAAAAGTTGGATTTGATAAGGAAGTAAGTAAAGGCTTGGAATATGGCTACCTTTGGTGATATTTTTAAACACAAAAAGTAGATCACATCTAAATTGATCAAAACTTAGATTTCTTCCATAGATCTGCTAGCAAGCATAGGAAAAGAAACATTATTCAAGGCCTTAGGGGTGATATGAATTAAGAAGTCAAGCATGATTCCCAACTATTGTAACATCCTTTCTTTCCTAGATGGTCACTCATATATTGAGACTTTCCTAATATCCATCTTTGTAGGCAAATCTGGTGGATAGGAGATGTTTTTTATTAAGGAAAAAATAGGTTTTAAAGGGACCTGAAACCCTTTACAGAGAAATTACATCAAAATAATAATTAAATCATAGAGGCAGTCAAACTAGACCAAGAGTCTACAAAACAGAAAGATGGAAACGTAAAAGAAACAACCTAAAACTAGCACAGAGCAAAAGGCCAACAAAACACTAGCAAAAAGACACAGTAGGACCAGTACCCAAAACAAAATTAATTCAAATTTTTGAAAAGCTCAGCAGCCTCTAATTTCATTTGATTCATGTTATCAACAGTCTTCTTTAGTTCCTCAATGTCCCCAGGAAGCTTCACCGAGTGCATTTTCTAGGGCCACTAGGGGTCTCGTGACTAGTTTCCTTTTCAGAGTCCATCTCAACAATGGATTATTCCTAGTGCATGTGCTCCAGATTTGCCACCAAGGTATTTATGTGGTCAGCTAAGGATTTGATAATCTTATGACTTTGATCAATAATTTTGTGTGGAGTGGTCTCCATTTTGTGCATTTAGTGTCCAACTCCCCAACTTTAGAGTCATAGTCCTTCTTCAAATTCTCCAAAGTATTAATAGTTTGAGAAAGGTGATCAGTGAGAGAGGTCTTCTCCTCTTCCATCTATATCTCCTTGGAAGTAGAATCCTTAGCACTATCCGTATCCATCTTGGTGGAATCGAGCACCTCCATTTCTCTTGAAATATCCCTCTTCTTGAGATTAAGACTTTTTATCTCATGGAAATCCTACCTCATCAAGCGATAGAAGTCCACACCACTTTCTCTTGTCATCTCTAAAACCCTACTAGTAATGTTTTTGTTTGGTCAAAATTCAAATTCACTGAGATCCACAACATTATGGGTTTCCTCCTCATTACTAGTAAAAACTTTAGATAAAGAAGGGGAGATAGGTTCATCCTTGGGCACAAGAGAGGCCTCAAGAGAAACTCCCTTACATTTACCCCAACCAGAATTATGCCTTTTCACACTCTTGGAAGTAGAGGAAGGCGAGAGGGTTGGGGCTTTCCCCTTGTATTTACCCACAGATTGAACATGGGATTTTCAATCCTACTTGGGTTTCTTCAGTGGGGGAGTCACCCTAAGATCCCCACCAACATTAGTATCCCAACCTTCATCACCTAACTCCTCACTACTCTCTCCATTATCCTCAAACTCAAAAATAGAAAAGGGATGAGGGTCAACAGAATTAGCTTTTAAATTATCATAGATAAGAAATATGAGACCCTCATGGAGGACCCAGTTACCCCCAGGGTTCTCTCTATGGGCCAAAATACTAGCATTCAATAAAGAGAACAAATAAAAGGGGGAAAATTTTCCCACCATACCTGAAATGGTTGAGAAGCATGAAATGGTAGCTGTAAACCCTAGTGAACCGACCATTTAGAGTAAAATATTGTGTTACCGTCCTAAGCAGCTCTCTCCAAACCAGTTTAATCTTCTTGGGCATATAATAACTCTTATTGATTTTAACATACTTTTTCTGCTTATTGACCTCTTTTAGAAACTTCTTCACATCCGTATTTGAGAGATTCTTGTCCCTATTGAAATCCATTCCCTCCATGGAGAGGCTCATAACTTGAGTAATAACACCCTCATCCACATTTATCGACCTCCCAAAGTGATTAATCTAGCCAGCCTTCCAATATTTAGTAAAGATTTTAGTGAGAAACGGATTCCAACCATGCAATCTCTCCAAATACTTAGTAACCTCACCTTTGTACAAGATATGATATGTCATATAATTGTCCTTCCACTCATTTTAGGTTATCTAATCCACTCTTTTCCTATCACTGCCCATTTTGCCTTCGGTCAGGTTCTACAATCTAAAATGAAGGATAACCAAAATCAAGCACAAAATAGGCCAAATAAGGCTTCGTAGAACCCAAAAAGCATGTGAGTTGTTGTTGACATCAAGTGCCAACCAATTGATCAAACACTTGCCATTACTAACCATAGTCAACCTATCACATCTTGTAATTATTATAAAAAGTGGAAGTATTGCATTCCTTACTATGGACTCTATCGTAGCTTAGGAGTTCTTTGACATTACTTGGCATGTCCACCTCATCGATCCAAGTAAGCTTTGAATTAGCATTGACCCCCCATGTTTGCTAAATAATCAACAACAATGTTCATTTCCCTATAGGCATGAGAAAAATGTGTGCTAAAAATGTAACACACTTCTATGAGTCATTGTATTCAAGATTGCTCAAGAATGAGGTCTTGAATGGCGACTCATAGCTCCCTATTCATTGAGTGCAAGGGTTTGTGATGAAGGCTCCCAGTTTAGACCTAGTTATGCCCATGCAAGTACACCATGAAATGAGAGATTCAAAGAGGAAGAGCAAGAATGCTAGCCTCCATGATCACCAAATATGCATGCAAATGAAAATGAAATCTATTCTATATGATAACAATGCATAGAAGGAAACTAATCTAATCTATATGATAACAATGCATGAAAGGAAATATGCAAATTAATCTATGAAGGAAATATGCAATATTAATCTATTGAAAGGAAATATGAATCTAAATTAACATGAATCTACTCTAAATGGATTGTCATGGATGCATGAGAGAAGAAGACAAGAAGAAGAAGTTGCATGGTTCAAGCTCAAATGCTCAAACTCTCCTCCAAGATTGCTCTCCAAACATACAACATAACAATAGCATAAAAGTGTATCCAAAGGAGAAGGAGAGGTTTCCTTTTAAGGAGCAATGGACGGTAGAGATTAAGAGGTAAAAAGAAATGAGCAATGGTGGAGTTTAAATCTTGGTTGATCCATGTGTTCATATCTTTAAAAGGCAAAATCAAAGGCTATGATTAAGAGGCAAAAAAGCCCACACCTTAGGATTATGTGTGAAGAAAAATGAGCTTTATTTATTTTTATTTAATTTATTTCCTTTCTCAACACAAAGAGGGACTTAAGTGGGGGTTTTATTTAATTAAAAGAGGGATTTTCTTTTAATTAAATAAGATTATTTTATTTAATTAAAAAGAGAGATTTTAATTAAATAAGATAATATTATTTAATTAAGAGAGATTTTAATT